>PVIH01009818.1:0-79660 GCA_004025045.1 Sigmodon hispidus | reverse complement strand
TTCCTGGCATGTTTCTTTCATAGATTTGTTCATCTCTTCCAATTTTTTGTTTGTATTTTCTTCTATTTCTTTAAGGCTTTTTTTCATATCTTCTTTGAGAGCTTTGATGATCATCAAAAAGGAATTTTTGGTGTTGCTTCCTTCTGTTTCCTCTTCATTGCTCAGTTCAGGTCTTGTATTTGTAAGATTGCCACTCTCTTCTGTAGTTGCCATGTAGTTCTTTGTATTATTATGTAATTTTTTGCACTGACGTTTGCCCATGGCTTCAGTGGTTCACGATTAGATGGGTTCTGGTCAGTTGTGGCACTCGGGTTTGTGTGCCTCCTATCACCTCTCTGGTGAGGGTCTGATTCTGTCTTTCAGAGACCCCTGCAGTTGTTGGTTCGCTCAGTTTGAGGTCGTGGTGGGTAGCCATGCAAATTCCCTCAGCAGGAGCTGTGGGTGTGGTGACGGGCAGAGTGTACCTGCCCCTGCTCCAGAGTGTGCTGGGACTCTGCAGACAGCACTTGGTCCCGGGAGCGTAACTGGAAGCAATGGGAGCTCAACTCTCCCTCCCAGGCTGGGATATAGGCGCTGAGGCCTGGTGTCCCCTCCTCACCTCTGGGCGGGGTCTGAATCTGCCCTTCAGAGACCCCTGTAGTTGGTTCGCTCAGTTCAAGGTCGTGGTGGGGAGCCGTGCAAATTCCCTCAGCAGGAGCTGTGGATGTGGTCAGGGGCAGAGTTTACCTGCCCCTGCTCCAGAGTGTGCTGGTATTCTGCAGACAGCACTGGGTCCCGGGAGTGGAATCGGAAGCAATGGGAGCTCAACTCTCCCTACCAGGCTGAGATATAGGCGCTGAGGCCTGGTGTCCCCTCCTCACCTCTGGGTGGGGTCTGAATCTGCCCTTCAGAGACCCCTGTAGTTGGTTCGCTCAGTTTGAGGTCGTGGCGGGGAGCCGTGCAAATTCCCTCAGCAGGAGCTGTGGATGTGGTCGGGGCAGAGTTTACCTCGAAGGGAAGTCTTAATGTATGCTGTGAATATCATTCATTAATAAAGAGACTGTTTTAGCCTATGGTATATCATCTTAGAAAGAGGTGGGAAATTTGAGCATAGATAAAATGGAAAGAGGGCAGAAAGAGACAGAGATGTTGCAAACTGCTGTCAAGAAAACAACGTGTAAAAGTACAGGTAAGCCACAAGACACATGCCAAGACAGATTAATAAATGAGTTAATAATAAATAAATAGAATAAACAATAAATAAATTTAAAAATAAGTTAAATTTAGGTGCAAAGATTAGCGAACAATGTACATGAGCCATAGGCCAAACAGAATATAATTAATAAAATGTGTATATGTTTCTGTCAAACTTTGAGTTTGAGAGACTAAATCATGGGCTAAACAGGCCAAAAAACCTCTACTATACTCATAATCTTCTTTGAAGTAATTAGTGCTGCTAAAAGCAGATGTTTCTCACTGTCCAGAAAAATCTAAGTTCTTAAAACATTTTAAATATCATATTTTTTAGGTCCTTGAAGTGTTTACAGATTACTTAACTATTTGAAATATATCTGTGTGATCTTGAAAACCTAACTAACATGATTATAAATTTGCTGTTATACCTAAATATTAATCTATATTTTAAGTTATATATTACATCTATAAATAAACTGTATAAACATAATACCCTAAACAAGAATACAAAATACATAAAATAAAAATCATTAACTTTAAATTTGTGTGATTAAACCAAAATTAATATCAAGGCAAAATATGTAAGATTAATAGCTGCTTTTTTGAAGTAGATTCAGTAATGTACCCTTTTTTCCTACTATTACTGTATCCCTCTTTTAACTTTTTATAGCAAGATCACTGAATCCAATTTTTGTTTAGCTTTTTTTTCTCACCATTATCAAAAACCAAGCCCACTAAACAATAATAAACATTTATAATTACTTTTGGTAATATGAGTGTTGTTTTCTAGATTACTTCCTATTGATTTGGGAACACGAGTGATCCTGAGAAAATTTCAAAAGTGACCAAGCACTGACGGAAATATTTTGTGAGTCTTGGTCATCTTAGCAGACAGTAATAAAGGAGTTCCGATTGCAAAACTCAGAAGAAACTGAAATAGACACCCTGTCAAATGTTGAATTATCTGGATCATCCATTTCATCAGAATATTTTTAGAATGTCTTCCTCTATCAAACTTTATTTTTCTTAACCCAAAATAAATCTACAGCTTCTTATTTTATTTGGAAACAAAAGCATTATTTTTTAATCTAAAGTAACATATATTTTGACTTAAATTTAGAATGTAAGGCATTTCAAAATATATAGGTTCAATTAGTTCAGTAACATTTATGACTAAATGCCAATTAGCTGCTGCTCCTTTCTCAGTAGACAAACAACTTAAAAACAATATTAAACATAGAGTATCTAGATCCTCTGTGCAATTTTATTCTTTTATGGCATTAAAAATATTGCTTCATGCTCTTTTTAAGGATTTTATTTTATTTTAAAACTATATATTTTTATAATTGTCTATAACTTTTCTTTACCCTCTTAAGCCAATGTAAATTTTAAAAGACATTATAAAACATTTAGTGGTTTTTTTATCTGAATCTTTCTTCACTGTATCTCCCTCTGTTTTTTGGGGGGAGGAGGGAATCACTGGAGTTTTTAAACTGCTAAGCAAAATGGCTAGGACTAAAATGACTATTTTAGTGGCTGGATTCATCTAACTCATAATATGTGAGAACTTAGCTTTATACCAGTGGTACTGGCAGGAAGCACATTTACTGCCCAAATTCTGGGAAGTGTTTGGATCTATACCTCCATTGAGTAACATGCCACCCACTGTTCATAAATTATATGTAAGATTTTTTTTTAAATTTTAAAGTTCTGTTTGTACATACCAACAACTGTTCTCTCTCCTCTCCTCTTCCCAGTCACTCTTAGCTTCCTCCCACTCCACTCTCCATCCACTTCCCAGGGGTAGTCAATGCAGTCTGGCTTGTCAGATAGAGGCAGGACTAAGCACCTTTCTTTAGTATCAAGGCTGAGCAATGTATCTCTCTATAGGCAATAGGCTCTAAAAGCCAGTTTTTGTATTACAGATAATTGCTGGTACCACTACTATAGCACCCACCTACTGCACCCGCTGAACAACTGTCATCCACATTCAGAAGGCCTAGTTCAGTCCCATGAATGTTTTTCTATTGACACACCAGAGTAAGTGAGCTGAGGTCAGCTGTCTCTGTGAGATTCCTCGTCACGATCTTAGTCCCTTTGCTGAAACATGCTTTCTTCTTTCTCCTTGTAGATGTCTGCAGATATTTGCATCAGTTGATAGATGAAATATACATAATGACAATTAGAGTGGTCATCAGTTTGATTTTAGGGGAAGGTTTGATTACAGGAGAATGCCAGTTAAAGCAGCCTTTCCTTTATTGCTTAGAATCTTATCTCGAGTTATTTTTGTAAATTCTTGGGTATTTCCCTAATATTGAGATTCTCTCCACTTCCACAATAACTCTCTTCATCAAGATATGTTATTGTTTTTCTCTTTTGTCCCTTCCCTCCCTGCCCCAACCTCTGAGGCTTCCTGAGAAAAGGACTCATGTCATACTCGATCCGAATAGGTGAGTGACACCTTCTTCTGGCCAGGCAGTCAGTTCAGCTTTCAGAGAAGAAAAATGTGATACACCTAATGTACTCTACCCCTACTGCAGCTCCATTTTCAGGTCAGCAAGCAGAAAACCTAACAGCAAGTTTTTCCATAACCCATGTCATTGGACGCTGTAGCCTATAAGCCATACTCTATAACCCAAAGCCACCCATTTCTCCAAATTCATTTGCTTTCTGAAATACAGATTTCAATGAGCTTGATCATAAGAGAACTCTGTAACAAAAGCAACTTTTGGAATAGGAACAGCTTTCTGAAACATAATATTGTATTGATTAAAGAAAGACTTTGGTAGATACGAGTGGAAGAAAATATTCAACAACATAAACAGCAATATGACACTACCACAGCAAGATCTAAATATCCTGACATAGAAGATGCAGTAGCCCTTCTATACAATAAAGATAGAGGAGCCGAAAAAGAAATTAGGGAAGCATTACCCTTCATAATAGCTGCAAATAGTATTAAATACCTTGGAGTAACTATAACCAAAAAAAGTAACAGATCTATTTGACAAAAATTTTAAATCACTAAAGAAAGAAATTGAAGAGGATATCAGAAAATGGAAAGCTCTCCTAAATTCTTAGATAGGTAGGATGAACAAAGTAAAAATGGCAATTCTACCAAAAGAAATCTACAGATTCAATACACTGCCCATCAAAATCTCAACACAATATTTTTTGGACCTTGAAAGAACAATACTCAATTGCATTTGGAATAACAGAAAAGCCAGGATTGCCAAAACAATTTTGCTCAACAAAAGATCCTCAGAAGGTATCACCATCCCTGACTTCAAGTTATACTATAGAGCTACAGTAATAAAAACAGCCTGGTACTGGCATAAGAACAGACTTGTGGATAAATGGAATAGAATTGAGGATCCAGACAACCCTAACCCTAACCCAAAAACCTATGAACACCTGATCTTTGACAAAGAGGCCCAAAACATTCAATGGAAAAAAGATAGTATATTTAACAAATGGTGTTGGTATAGCTGGATGTCAGTGTGTAGAAAAATGCAAATAGATCCGAGCCTGTCACCCTGCACAAAACTCAAATCCAAGTGGATCAAAGACCTCAACATAAACCCAGGCACATTAAACTTGATAGAAAAGAAAGTGGAAAATACATGTCTACGAATGGGCACAGGCCACCACTTCCTTAATATAACACCAGTGGCACAGATACTAAGGCCAACAACCAATAAGTGGGATCTCCTGAAGCTAGGAAGCTTCTGTAAAGCCAAGGACACAGACAATAGGACAAAATGACAGCCTACAGAATGGGAAAAGATTTTCACCAACCCTACAAGTGATAGAGGACTGATCTCTAAGACATATAAAGAACTCAGGAATCTAGAGCCCAAAACCTTGAAGAACCCAATCAAAAAATGGGGTTCAGATCTAAAAAGGGAATTCTCAGCAGAGGAACTATGAATGGCTGAAAGGCACCTGAAAAGGTGCTCTTCATCTTTAGCCATCAGAGAAATGCAAATCAAAACAACTTTGAGATACCATCTGACACCTGTTAGATTGGCTAAGATAAAAGACACAGATGACAGCCTATGCTGGAGAAGATGAGGAGCAAGGGGAACACACCTCCATTGTTGGTGGGAGTGTAAGCTTGTTCAGCCACTTTGGAATGCAGTATGGATGTTTCTCAGAAAACTGAGAATCAATCTCCTCAAGGACCCAGAAATACCACTTCTGGGTTTATACCCTAAAGATGCACAGTCACACTCCAAAGGCTTTAGCTCAACTATGTTCATAGCAGCATTATTTGTAATAGCAAGAACCTGGAAACAACCTAGATGTCCCCCAACTGAAGAATGGATTAACAAACTGTGGTACATCTACACAATGGAGTACTACTTGGCAGTAAGAAAAAATGATATCCTAAAATTTGCAGGCAAATGGATGGATTTGGAGAATATCCTCCTGAGCGAGGTATCATAAACCCAGAAAGTTAAGCAGGGGATATACTTACTCATTAATGAACTCTAAACAAACAACCAAGAAAAAAGCAAAGCATGTCCAAGCTGCAAACCACAACCACTGAACAGTTTGGGATCAGAAACACCTTGGACTGACTCCTTGGATCCCACTCCCCCTAGAGGAACACCTGACTCAGTCTTGAGGTTGGGGGGTGAAAACTGGATCTGCCTGGAGTGGAGGCTGAATTAAGCAATATTGGGACATTGGGACCTTGGGACTGCCTGCTGCCTGCCCAGAGAGGGGTGGGTAGTTGTGGAGAAGAGAGAATGACCTGATAATGGTGGGAGGGGGAAGGGACCTTGAATAAGGATATACATGGATAGAAAGTGTGAATTCTTTCTTCATAATAATAAAATAAAATTAAAAAAGAGCAGTCAGGTATGAAATCCAAGCAGAAATATAGGAGAAGTGTGGAGCCGAGGGGACACAACTCAGCTGCCCAAGAAGCAAGATGTGAAAGTACCGGTATGCCATCATCTGCACATGGCAATATACAGATTAATAGAAATGGATTTTAAATCTGTTAAGATTAAAGAGCTAGTTAGTAATGAAAAAACAAAAACAAAAAAAAGATAAAGAACTACCATATGTACTGGTCATCGTTCCTTCCGTCTCTCCCTCCTTCCTTGCTTCCCTCCCTCCCTCCTTCCCTCCCTCCCTCCTTTTCTCCATCCCTCCCTCCCTCCTTCCCTCCATCCCTCCCTCCCTCCTTCCTTTCTTTTTTGTCAACTTAATAAAAGCTAAGGTCATCTGGAAGAAGAAATCTCAATTGAGAAAATGTCTCCTTCAAATTGGGCTATAGACAAGTTTTGGGGGCACTTTTTCTTTATTGATGATTAATGTGGGTGGGCCAAGACCACTGAGTGAGGTTCTTCCCTTAGGTTTGTGGTCCTGCATTGTAGAAGAAAGTAGGCTGTGTAAGCCAGGGGATCCAGTCAGCAAGCAGTGTTTGTCCTTGGCCTCTGATTCAGTTCCTGCCTGGAGGTTTCTGGGTACACATGGAAAGGGCTCCACATATTTTACATATCCTGTTTATTGCTGCTGCATTCACAGAAGCCAGTAATTGGAACCAGCCAAGAATCTCATAAACAGATAAATGATTAATGAAAATGTGGTACAAAGACATGATGAAATTTTACTGAGCTATAAGAAATAATAAGATTGTGAAATTTTCAGAAAAGATATGGATCTGGAAAATATTTTATCAAATTTATAAAGATGTAATTTATACATTCTTTCTCATATTTTTGACCATAGTTTATAATGTATGGATGTGACAGATGGGAATAGATACAAGAAAAGCCTAGCAACTAGAAAGCAAAGCCCAAGAGGGGAGTAAGAAATGATGTTGAGGAATCCTAGAGAAGGCAAAAGGATACATATGAAAAAAAAGCAGGATGGGGATTCTGGCCCAGGGATAAGTTTAGGGATCTGAGGAAATGGGGGGGGGGTATAATCAACTAAAACAATATTTGTTTGACAATTCCATAATAATACTGTACAAATGTAGGTATTTTTAAAAAATTAATTAAGGAATAAAACAATCTTAAACTAGTGTCTGGCACATACTAATTGCTCAAGAGATGTTAAAAAATTGAAAAAAGAAGATGCAGAAACAAATTACCATAAAAACGACTTTACAAAGTTTATAGAAGACTTTAAAGAGAAAAATATAAATAAAATAAATAAATAAATAAAATTTTTCTTAAGGAATCACAGAAAAAGCCAAATAAAAAATGGAAGAAATCAATAATTCTTGAAAATACCAAGAAACAGCAATCAAACAGGTGAAGGTAACAGTTCAAGATTTGAAAATTGAAATAGAAGCTAGCCATAAAGAAGACATAAAAAAGCCATAAAAAAGAAATGAGGCTGGAAATAGAAAAATCTGAGGAAACAATAATTGTAGGTACAAGAAAAACTAAAGCTACTCAAAGACACAACAAAGAAAGAGAATTACAGACCAATTTCAGTCATAAACATTGATGCAAAAATTCTCAATAAAATTCTTGCAACCAAATCCAACAACATAAGAAATGTTATTCACCATGATCAGGTAGGCTTTAACTCAGAAATGCAGGGATGGTTCAACATATGGAAAACAGTAAATGCCATCCGTTAAATAAACAAATTGAAAAAAAAACCCTTCATGATCTTTTCCTTGCATGCTGAAAAAGCATATGACTAAATCCAACACTCATTTATGATAAAATTCCTGGAGAGATCAGGAATGCAGGAAAAATACCTAATATGATACAAAAAGACAACATCCAACATCAAAGTAAATGAAGAAAATCACAAAGCAATCCCATTAAAATCAGGAACTAGACAAGGCTGTTCCTTTCCCCTTATCTATTCAACATAGTTCTTGAAGTTTTAGCTAAAGCAATAAGAAAATGAAAGGAGATTAAAGAGATACAAAATAGAAAAGAAGTCAAATTATCTTTATTTGTAGATGACATGATTGTATACATAAGTGGACCAAAAAATTCTACAAGGAAACTTCTACAGCTAATAAACACTTTCAGCAATGTAGCAGGATACAAGATTAACTCAAAAAAAAAAAAAAAACAAAAACTTCAGTAGCCCTCTTACACACTAAAGATAAAAGGGTTGAGAAAGAAGAAATAAGGGAAACGTCACCCCTACATTTACCCACACACCTATGAACACCTAATTTTTGACAAAAAGGCCAAAAGTGTTCAATTGAAGGAAGATATCTTTGAAAGGCCATTATGGGGGAAGCCTCACCCCCACCCCCACATCGCTGTGCCTGAATTATAGACTTACTGAAACGTGTTGCACCCTGCTCCCACGTCCTATACCAGGAGATTAGCCCGCCTTGCTGGAAGTAACGGACTAACCAGCGCCTAGCCTGCCATACTTGTAAAGATTGATGACCCACCCGGATTCCAAGAGAATTACAAAGACTTCTGGCTTGACCAGATGGCTGCACCTTGGGTGACCCCACTCCCCTCGCCCTGGTAGAAGGACCCCATAAAAGGCCTGTAAGCCTTGGAATCGGGGTCGCCAGCCTCTTTTCGTGCTGTGTGACCCTCGAGCTCGTGTTAATAAAACTTCTTTTTGTTTCCCGATATCGGAGTGAAGCTCTCTGTTTTTGGACGCCGGCCCTAACATCTTCAGCAAATGGTGTTGGCATAACCAAATGGTCTTGTGTAGAAAAATAGAAATAGATCTAAACTTATCACTTTGTACAAAACTTAAATCCAAGTGGATCAATGAGCTCAACATAAACCCAGCTACACTGAACTTGATAGAAAAGTGGGAAATACCCTCCAATGCATTGGTACTGGTGACTACTTCCTAAATATAACACCAGTAGCACAGACACTGAGAACAACAATCAATAAGTGGGATCCCCTAAACTGAGAAGATTCTGTAAAGCCAAGGATACAGTCAATAAGACAAAACGAAAGCCTGGTCTCAAGAAACTAGAGCCCCAAACCCTCAATTGCCCAATTAAAAAGGGGTTCAGAGCTAAAAAGGGAATTCTCAGCAGAAGAATGAAAAATGGCTGTAAGACACATTAAAAAAAGAGCTTAACATCTTTAGCTATCAGAGAAATTCAAATCAAAACAACTTTGAGATGCCACCTGATACCTGTCAGATTGGCTAAGATTAAAAACACAGGTGACAGCCTATGCCGAAGAGGATGCAGAGCAAGGGGAACACTCTTCCTCTGCTGATGAGAGTGTAAACCTGTTCAGCCACTCTGGAATGCAGTATGGCAGTTTCTCAGAAAACTTGGAATCAATCTCCCCAAAGATCCAGCAATACTACTTTTAAGCATGTACCCTGAAGTCGCACATTTCCCCACAAAACCATTAGCTCAAATATGTTCATAGCAGCATTATTCATAATAACAAGAACCTGGAAACAACCTAAATGCCCCTAAACTGAGGTAAGGATTAAATAAGCTGTGGTACATCTACACAATGAAGTACTATACAGCAGTAAGAAAAAAAATGATATTCTAAATTTTGTAGGCAAATGGATGGATATGGAGAATATCCTCTGAGTGAGGTATCACAATCCTAGAAAGTGAAGTATGGGATGTTAACACTCATTGATGGACCTTAAAAAACAAAAAAGAGAGAGATTATTGTACACAGGAACTTAAGGCTAGAACATAAGTAAATAACACAATGCTTCACTTCTACATAGATGGCCCCTGGCAGGGGTGTTGGTGAGGAAAGACTTGTTTTCTTTAAAGGTCTGGCCACAGGGAGTTTAATTATATTCCAGTAAGTAAATGAGCAAGGGGTGGTTTTGTAAATAGGGAGATCGTAAGAGTGGGCATGAATCTGAGAGGTCTGATAACTGAGTTTGATGGAGTGAATGATGTAAAATCACCAAATAGTATACATATATATGCATATATATATATATATATACATATATATATAAAGAAAATACAAGAAGCTTAAAAAACACCATATAGACTAGATACTCTCATTATGTTTGTTCAACACATAATAATCACATCAACAAACACACAGAATAGAAAAAGAATATTAAGAGCTGCTGTGGAAAAATGCATAGTAACCTGTAAAGGCAGACTCATAAGAATAATACCCAACTTCTCAGTAAAGACAATGAAGGCCAGAAAGTTCCAGACAGAAGTTCCACAGACACTAAGAGACCACAGATGCCAGCACAGACTACTATACCCAGCAAAACTATTGATCACCATACTTAGAGTACACAAGATATCACATGACAAAATTAGATTTAAGCAATATCTCCACATAATTCCAGCACTATAGAAACTACTAGAAAGAAAACTCTAACCTGAAGATGGTAGATGTATCTATGAAAATACAGTTAATAAACCTATATCGGAAAATTTCAAATAAGGGATCTGCATACAAACACACACACACACATACATACACACACACAGAGTCTCACAACTAACAAAATAACAGGAATTACCAATCACTGGTCATTAATATTTCTTAATATCAATGGACCCAATGCTCCTATAACAAAAAAGGCTAACAGAATAGCACAAAAACAGGATTCATCCTGTGGCATATAAGAAACACACCTTAACTTCAAAGACAGATAGTACTTTGAAATAAAGGGTTGGGGAAAGAATTTCTAGTTAGATGGACTTTGGGAGCACACAATGTGGTGATATAATTTATATTTAATAAAATCAGCCTGGAATATCACATGCAAGCATGAGGGTCAGAGAGTGTTAACTTAACCTTTAACCCCAGTGTGGGAATGACCAAGTGATGACCTATGCCTTTAACATAATTCAGGAGACAGGAATCTTTCTGTGTTTCTGTGAATCCAAGGCCTAAAAACCACACAGTAGTAGCTCACACCTTTCATTCTATCTCTAAAACTAGGATGTAGAGTTGAACCTAGAAGTGAAACAACTGAGTGAAGAAGATATTTAAAGTAGGTGTAGGCAGACATTGAGATATTCTGTAGAAGCAAGGAAACAGGTTAAGAAATCTTCAAGATAGCTTTTATCCTGAGAAGTTGGTTCAGTGAGAATAGACTGTGGTCTGCTTCCTCTCTCTGATATTCCAGCTTATCTCCAATTTCTGGTTCTAAATTTTTACTAAATACAAACTAGAATTTGTGTTTTACTTGGCATCCAACTTTTGGGGCAAGAATCTTCAAAAAAAAGCCCCTTGTCAGCCAGAGCAACATGTGTCCAGAGTGGTAATTAACTAGATGACTAGGCTTTCTGTTCTCAGTTAGCCTGTAGGCTTAGGCAAAGCCAGGCACAAGAGATTCTTCTTACTTTAATCTGGGAAATTTTTCATATTGTTGCCATCTCTTGGTGGGTTGTGGTTTTTATTTTTCCTTGTCTTTTTGGTCCCTTCTTAGGCTGCTACCACACTAGGTAGCTGTCCAAATCACAATCATCTGAATTATCACTGACAACAAGTTTGGTGGGTAAATTGGTTTACTTAAAAAACAAAAAACAAAAACAAACAAACAAAAAAAAAAACAGGATTTTTTTTTTATTTGTACTTGGGGTTTTTTTTTGTATTTATTACTACTTTTAACTTGTTTTTTCCTTCTTTATTTTGTATTTAACAAAAAAAAAGTAACTTGAATTTAAAATGAGGAAAAGTTAACAATAACTATGAAGAGGATAAGAATCATAAGCATGGCTTATCAAGGGTGGTAATGCAAATAAGATTGCTACACATATATTTACTATGTGTTCAACTTTCCCTCTGAAATTTTTTTTTCCATCCCTGTATATCCTTATTCAAAGTCCCTTCTCCCTCCCACCACATCTTGACATTTTTCTTCTCTTCATCTCCCCATCCCTTCCCTGGGCAGGGAGCAGACAGTCCTATGGTCCCACTGACCCAATAATGCTTGGATCAGTCTCTACTCCTTGTCCCCCCTCCCTCAAGAGTCTGGTATTCCTATAGTTGGAGTGGGGTTCGAAGGGTCAGTCCAGGGTGTTTCTGATCCCAAGCTGTTCAGTGGTTGTGGTTTGCCTCTTGGGCATGTTTGGATTTTTCCTTGTTTGTTTGTTTGTTTAGAGACCACTAGTGAGTGAGTACATCCCCTGTTTATCTCTCTGAGATTGTGATACCTCGCTCAGGAGGATATTCTCCAAATCCATCCATTTGCCTGCGAATTTTAGGATATCATTTTTTCTTACTGCTGAGTAGTATTCCATTGTGTAGATGTACCACAGTTTGTTAATCCATTCTTCAGTGGAGGGACATCTAGGTTGTTTCCAGGTTCTTGCTATTACAAATAATGCTGCTATGAACATAGTTGAGCTAATACCTTTGGTATGTGAATGTGCCTCTTTAGGGTATACACCCAGAAGTGGTATTGCTGGGTCCTTGGGGAGATTGATTCTCAATTTTCTGAGAAACTTCCATATTGCATTCCAAAGTGGCTGAACAAGCTTACACTCCCACCAACAATGGAGGAATGTTCCCCTTGATTCGCATCCTCTCCAACATAGGCTGTCATCTGTGCCTTTTATTTTAGCCAATCTAACAGGTGTTAGGTGGTATCTCAAAGTTGTTTTGATTTGCATTTCTCTGATGGCTAAAGATGAAGAGCACTTTTTCAGGTGCCTTTCAGCCATTCGTAGTTCCTCTGCTGAAAATTCCCTTTTTAGATCTGTACCCCATTATTTGATAGGGTTATTCAGGGTTTTGGGCTCTAAATTCTTGAGCTCTTTATATATCTTAGAGATCAGTCCTCTATCACTTGTAGGGTTGGTGAAAATCTTTTCCCATTCTGTAGGCTGGCGTTTTGTCCTATTGACAGTGTCCTTGGCTTTGCAGAAGCTTCCCAGCTTCAGGAGATTCCACTTATTGATTGTTGGTCTTAGTGCCTGTGCCACTGGTGTTATGTTTAGGAAGTGGTGGCCTGTGCCAATTTGTAGAAGTGTATTTCCCACTTTCTTTTCTATCAATTTCAAAATGGCAGGGTTTGAGTTGAGATCTTTGATCCACTTGGATTTGAGTTTTGTGCAGGGTGACAGGCTCGGATCTATTTGCATTCTACACACTTCCATCCAGCTATGCCAATACCATTTGTTAAATATACTATCTTTTTTCCATTGAATGTTTTGGGCCTCTTTGTCAAAGATCAGGTGTTCATAGGTTTTTGGTTAATGTCTGGATCCTCAATTCTATTCCATTGGTCCACAAGTCTGTTTTTATGCCAGTATCAGGCTGTTTTTATTACTGTAGCTCTATAGTATAGCTTGAAGTCAGGGATGGTGATACCTCCTGAGGTTCTTTTGTTGATTAAAATTGTTTTGGCAATCCTGGCTTTCCTGTTATTCCAAATGAAGTTGAGTATTGTTCTTTCAAGGTCCAAAAAATATTGTGTTGGGATTTTGATAGGCAGTGCATTGAATCTGTAGATTGCCTGTGGTAGAATTGCCATTTTTACTATGTTGATCCTACCAATCCAGGAACATGGGAGAGCTTTCCATTTTCTGATATCTTCTTCAATTTCTTTCTTCAATGATTTAAAATTTTTGTCAAATGGATCTGTTACTTCTTTGGTTATAGTTACTCCAAGGTATTTAATACTATTTGTAACTAATATGAAGGGTAATGTTTCCCTTATTTCTTTTTCAGCTCTTCTATCTTTAGTATATAAAAGGGCTACTGATTTCTTTGAGTTTATCTTGTATCCTGCTATATTGCTGAAGGTGTTTTTCAGCTGTAGCAGTTCCTTGGAAGAATTTTGTGGGTGACTTATGTATACAATCAAATCATCTGCAAATAGAGATAACTTCACTTCTTCTTTTCCAATTTGTATGCCCTTAATCTCTTTTCGTTCCCTTATTGCTTTAGCTAAAACTTCGAGAACTATATTGAATAGATAAGGGGAGAGAGAAGACATCCATGTCTAGTTCCTGAATTTAGTGTGATTGCTTTGAGTTTTTCTCCATTAAGTTTGATACTGGCTGTCGGCTTCTTGTAAATCGCCTTAATTATATTTAGGTATTCTCCCTGTATTCCTGATCTCTCCAGGGCTTTAATCTTAAAGGAGTGTTGGATTTTGTCAAAGGCCTTTTCTACATCTAAGGCTATGATCATGTGGTTTTGTTCCTTTAGTTTGTTTATATGATGGATAACATTTACAGTTTTTTGTATGTTAAACCAGCCCTGCATTTCTGGGATGAAGCCTACTTGGACATGGTGGATGATATCTTTTATACATTGTTGTATACGATTTGCCAAAATTTTGTTGAGAATTTTCGCATCAATATTCATGAGGGAAATTGGTCTGTAATTCTCCTTCTTTGTTGTGTCTTAGAGTGGCTTGGGTATTAGGGAGATTGTGGCCTCATAAAAGCAATTTGGCAATATTCTTTCTGTTTCTACTGTGTGAAATAGTTTGAGGAGTAACAGTAGTAATTCTTCTTTGAATGTCTGGTAGAATTCAGCACTGAAACCATTTGCACAAGGGCTTTTATTTTTGGGGAGGTTTTTAATGACAGCTCCAATTTCCTTAAGGGTTATAGGTCTGTTTAGGTAATTAATCTGATCTTCATTTAATTTTAGTAGATGGTACCTGTCCAGAAAGCTATCCATTTCTTCTAGGTTTCCCATTTTGGTGGAATACAGATTTTCAAAATATGACCTGATAATTCTCTGTATTTCCTGGGGGTCTGTTGTTATGTCCCCCTTTTCATTTCTGATTTTGTTGATTTGAACACTCTCTCTCTGTTTTTTGATTAGTTTGGCTAAGGGCTTATCTATCTTGTTAACTTTCTCAAAGAACCAACTCTTAGATTCTTTGATTCTTTGTATTGTTCTTTTTGTTTCAATTGTATTGATTTCAGCTCTAAGTTTGATTATTTCCTGCCTTCTACTCCTTCTAGGTGAGTTCGCTTCTAATTGTTGTAAGGCTTTCAGCTGAGCTGTTAGGTCTCTAGTGTGGGATTTCTCAAGGTTTTTCATATAGGCATCTAGCACTATGAATTTTCCTCTTAAGACTGCTTTCATTGTGTCCCACAAGTTTGGATACCTTGTAGATTCATTTTCATTGAATTCTAGGAAGACTTGATTTCTTTCTTAATTTCTTCCTTGACCCAAAGATGGTTCAGCTGATTGATGTTTAGTTTCCATGAGTTGGTAGGCTTTCTTTGGGTTTTGATGTTGTTGAAGTCTATCTTTACGCCCTGGTGGTCTGATATGTTACAAGGGATTATTTCCATTTTTTTGTATCTGCTGATATTTGCTTTATGACCATTTATGTGGTGAATTTTGGAGAAAGTTCCATGAGGAGCTGAGAAATATGTATATTCCTTTGCCTTTGGGTGGAAAGATCTGTAGATATCTATGAAATCCATTTGTATCATAACCTCATTTAGACTCCTTATTTCTCTGTTGAGGCTCTGTCTGGTTGATCTATCCAGGGTTAAAAGTGGGGTATTGAAGTCTTCTACTATTTGGGTGTAATAATTGATGTGGGATTTGAGCTTTAGCAGTGTTTCTTTTACATATGTAGGTGCCCCTATATTAGGAGCATAAATATTTAGGATTGAAATCTCCTCTTGACCAATTTTTCCTGTGATGAATAAGTAGTGACCATCTTGGCCCCTTTTAATTGCTTTTAGCTTAAAGTCTACTTTGTTAGATATTAGGATTGCAACCCCTGCTTGTTTCTTAGGACCATTTGACTGGTAAATCTTTTCCCAACCCTTTATTCTAAGCCTGTGTCTGTCTTTGTGGTTGAGGTGTGTTTCTTGTAGGGAACAGAAGGATGGCTTCTGTTGTTGTATCCATCTTGTTAGTGTGTGACATTTCATAGGAGAGTTGAGTCCATTGATATTAAGGGAAATTAGTGACCATTGATTCATATTTCCTGCCATTTTTGATGGCAACTTGTTTGTATTTCCTTTCTCTAGGGTATTCTTCTGTGAACTTATTGATTGTTTGTGATTTTGTGGGTGTATCTGAAGTCCTTATGTTGGAGTTTTCCCTCTAATACTCTCTGTAGTGCTGGATTTGTAGATAGATATTCTTTCAGTCTGACTTTGTCCTGAAATACCTTGTTTACTCCATCTGTGGTGATTGATAATTTTGCAGGGTATAGTATTCTAGTTTGGCATCCATGCTGTTTTAGCATCTGTATAACTTCTGACCAAGCCCTTCTAGCTTTCATCATTTCCACTGAATAGTCCGGTGTTATTCTGATGGGTCTGCCTTTATATGTGAGTTGGCCCTTTTCTTTTGCAGCTCTTAAAATTTTTTCTTTGTTCTGTATGTTTTGTGGCTTGATTATAATGTAGCATGCTGACTTTTTTGGGGGATCATATCTATTTGGTGTTCTGTAAGCTTCTTGTATCTTTATAGGCATTTCCTTCTTCAGGTTAGGGAAGTTTTCTTCTATGATTTTATTGAAAACATTATCTGTGCCTTTGAGCTGGTATTCTTCTCCTTCTTCTATTCCTATTATTCTCAAATTTGGTCTTTTCATGGTGTCCCAGATTTCCTGAACATTTTGAGTTATGGCTTTTTGGTTTTACTACTTTCTTTGATTGCTATATCTATTTGAGCTACTGAGTCTTCCACTTCAGAGATTCTACCTTCCATTTCTTGAACTCTGTTTGTTATGCTTATATCTGTCGTTCCAGCTTTTTTCTTCAGGTTTTCTATTTCCATTTTTGTCTCATTTTGCACCTTTTTTATTGCTTCTATTTCAGCTTTTATTTCAGCTTTTATTTCAACTTTTATTTCAGCTTTTAGTGCCTGGCATGTTTCTTTCAAAGATTTGTTCATCTCTTCCAATTTTTTGTTTGTATTTTCTTCTGTTTCTTTAAGGCTTTTTTTCATATCTTCTCTGAGAGCTTCGATGATCATCAAAAAGGAATTTTTGGTGTTGCTCCCTTCTGTTTCCTCTTCATTGCTCAGTTCAGGTCTTGTATTTGTAAGATCGCCACTCTCTTCTAGAGTTGCCATGTTGTCCTTTGTATTATTATGTAATTTTTTGCCCTGACGTTTGCCCATGGCTTCAGCGATTCACGATTAGATGGCTCCTGGTCAGTTGTGCCACTCAGGTTTGTGTGCCTCCTGTCACCTCTCTGGTCAGGGTCTGAGTCTGTCCTTCAGAGACTCTTGCAAATGTTGGCTTGCTCAGTTTGAGGTGGTGATGGGTAGCTGTGCAACTTCCCTCAGCAGGAGCTGCGGGTATGATGACCTGCAGAGTTTATCTGCCCTTGCTTCAGAGTGTGCTGGGCCTCTGCAGACAGCACTTGGTCCCGGGAGCAGAATAGGAAGCTATGGGTGCTCAACTCTCCCTCCAAGGCTGGGATATAGGTGCTTGGGCCTGGTGACCCCTCCTCACCTCTGCAAGGGGTCTGAGTCTGTCCTTCAGAGACCCCTGCAGATGTTGGCTTGCTCAGTTCAATGTGGCGGTGGGTAGCCGTGCAACTTCCCTCAGCAGGAGCTGTGGGTATGTATGGTGACCTGCAGATTTTATCCACCCCTGCTCCAGAGTGTGCTGGGGCTCTGCAGATAGCACTTGGTCCCAGGAGCGGAACCGGAAGCTATGGCAAAAACCAGTATTTTTTAAATCAATGGAAAGTGTTTGGTCTTTCTCTGATAATGCTCTAAAGAATTTAAAATTGGAACCAGTAAAGGAAAAAGGTAAATGAAGTAGAAGGGATTATCATCATAATGTTTATCATATTGTTTGTCATCAGTATTATTGGTTTGATTATTTCTATTCTATTATTTAAAAAGTCAGTTAATGTTAAAGACAAGAAAAAAGTCTTAGAAAAGTTTCTTAAAAGACAAAATAAAAATATTCAAACCCAGAGAAAAATAGCAAATTTTAACATTGTCAGGGATAAAAAATGAAACCTTATTCAAAAATAAAAAAAAAAATACTGGTTGTATGTTGACCTAGTATCAAGTTATCATTAGACAAAAGATGGGCATGAATATTTAGGAGGGTCTTATTCCTGGATTTTTTTGCTATAATAATTTTATGTAGGATCATCACACACTGTGTCTTTAGTATTAGCACAAGCTTTGTAACTCTTTCAAAACTGCTTTATCATTCTGTTCTCCCTTGACTATATATTTTCAGTTTTAAAAATCTATTCAGTTATTTCCTCCTGCTTATCTCATTGTACTGTGCTTAATAAGTGAAGCTGGGGACTCCTAATTTGTAAATGTTCAGTTTTTCCAAGTACTTTCTTAACAGCCTTACATGAATGGCTATTTTAGCAGTGTCTTCATTACTTCCTAGTGGTCTTCTGGTTTTGGCATATCATTAAAAACAAGCAATGCATAGCCATTGCTGAGTATGCATTGATTTTATGTCTTGCTCATTTATTTAGAATTTATTTTCTTATACTACCTTTTTTACTCAATACTTTAGATATATTTAATTTTCATATTATTTCAAGCTCTTTAGTAGGTTATTAAGAAGTCATTATAGTTTTGTGACCATTATCTACTTTCAGCTGTGGGAAATGCATTCATACTCTGTGTTATAAACTATTGTTTTCATTAAGTGATGCTTAATAGACATGATGATGATACAATAAAAGATGTTTCTAAAAACACCGATTATACAAAAACTGTCTCAGATTATCAAGCAGTCAACATTAGTATATCCAGTAACTTTAAAGATATTACAAAATGATAAAAAATTGTACAGAAGTTTGCTGGGCTCTGGTACAATTGTTAAAATTAAGGAGTCAAAAAAGCAATAGTTACATATGGTATAAACTCACCATTTGTAAAACAAATGTTAAATTCCTGGTCAACATGTAACCTAATAATTTCTAAGGACTGGTTAGACATGGTTACTGCTGTTTTAGAAATTGGGACATTTTTACAGTGGAAACCGTCGTGGGACAAGATAGCTAAAATAAGAGAACAAAGAAGCAGAGCTAGAGACATAGAAATCTCCCAAAACCAACTTCTTGGGGAGGAGATTATGCTGTTATAGAAGAGCAATTACTGTATGATCAGTACACCCTGTATTAATGCAACATGACAGTATTAATACATAAGATAGGATTGAAAAAATAGGAAAAAACCTGAATTTTTCACAAAAGTAATTCAAATCTCAGAAGAAACTTTTACAGATTTTTTTTCAGAGAATAACTGCATCAGTAAAGTGAATGGTACCAGATTCAGTAGCTAGACTAATAACAATTGCATTTCTGGCTTTTGAAAATGATAACTCATAATGTAAGAGAAGAATTAGACTGTAAAAAGCAAGTTCAGTACCCTTGAAAAATTGAATTCATAATACAATTATTCTAGAGCTTTATAACTGTGATAATAACTGGGTAGGAGACATTATTTCTACGGGAATAAGAAAAAAAATCAAAATGTTAAATGTTACAGTTGTGGAAGGTAATGTCCCATGAAAAAAGATATTGTAAAGAAGGCTTTCTCAGAAATAGCACCTTTGTTAAAAATATTCACAGAATAATGTTGCTCCCTTCTAGAGTATGCAGAAGGTGTGTAAAGCGAGACACTGGACTAATGAGTACAGGTCAACAAAAAGCAGACCAGAAAACATTCTGTCTTTAGAAAATGTCCCAAAAGTTTTTAAAAGCTCCATATCAAATTCAACTTAATCTTACCTTGCCATCGTGAAGGAAAAAACTTTCCAGAATCATTAAAGAAACAAAAACGTTCTAAAAAAATATACTGCTCTGAATGACAAAAAGCCTATAGGAAAAATACTCAGAAAAAATTATAAAGTGAATATTTATTAAGCTTCTATAAATGAACGAAGACCAAAGTGAAAATACAGATAAATGATGTTGTTATTGAAGGTTTGGTAGACACAGGGGTAGATACAACAATAATTTTATCAGAATCTTGGTATCCAAATTGGCCCCTTTTGAAGGAATATTCAGATTTAGAAAACTGGGGCTTAACTCAAGTTAAACAAGTACAATATGGCTTGAATATATAGGTCCAGAAGGACAGAGAGAAAAATTAAAGCCATATGTGGCTAACATTGCTATACATTTATTGGGATAAGACTTACTATAACAATGAAAGACTCAGATATTCCTGCATGCACAGAAATAAATGAGAAACCAACATATTTTTCTGGAAAGGACATTAGAAGGTATTATGAGAAACAGTCACAAGCCATTGAGATTGTATAGAAATAAGACACAACAGCTGCTAATCTTTCAAAGGTGCTCACAGCACTACAGCACTACCTTTAAAATGGTTAACAGATAAGCCCCTATGGGTTCATCAATGGCCTTTAACAAAAGAGAAATTTCAGGCCTTAGAACATCTAGAAGAGGAGCACGTAAGTGCTCCGCATATTGAAGAATCAACCAGCCCTTGAAATATTTCTGCATTTGTTATTAAAAAGAAATCTGCAAAATCGAGAATGATAACAGACTTAAAAGCAGTAACAAGGTGATCCCACCCATGGGTTCTCTAAAATTTGGAATTTGTTGCTTTTCATGTTACCTACAGAAAGTCCTATTATAATTAATTTAAAAGACTGTTTTTTAAATCAATATTGTTCTTGTAGAGACATGAACAAGATATTGACAAATTCATCTTTACAGTGTCCACATGTAGTAATCTCAGCCTTTAAAGAAATTTCATTGCAAGGTTCTCCCTCAGGAAATGCTGAATAGTCCCACTCTGTGCCAATATTTTGTATAAAAGCCATTAGAAGTACACAGCAAATTCCCACAATTTGTCATTTAACATTACATGGATGATATCTTGTTGGCTGATTCAAATATAGACACCTTAGAAAGAATGTTTGGAAAAGTGAAAAAATTTTATCTTCTTGGAGATTACAAATTGCCCTTGATCAAAAATACAAAGAGGAGATTCCATTAATTATTGAGTTTACAAAATAGGTCAATAAAAATTTACTGAGAGATAAATTAGGAGAGATAGTTTGAAGACACTTAATGATTTCCAAAGATTGTGAAGAGACATTTCCAATTTACAAACCTCTATTGGGAATAAAAAAATGACTAACTAAATAGTTTGTACAAAACCTTAAATGGTGGCACAGACTTAAGTAGTTTGAGAAAAATTATCAGTTGAAGCTGAGAGAGAACTGGCTTCGTTGTAAAATATATTACAGGATGCACATGTTATTATGTGGATCCAGACCTTAATTGCATTCTGGCTATGTTACCCTCTCAGCTTTCTCCTACAAAAATTTTATTGCAAATAGAAAATATTATGTTATGTAAAAAATTACAGACATATGTGGAAATGATTTCCAACTTGATTTTTAAAGGGAAATGAAGACTTTGTCAATTGTCAGGAATGGACCCAGCAGAAATTGTTGTACCTTTAACTAATAAAGAATTGACTAATTATTGGCAGAAAGTGAACCTTGACAAAGAGCTTGCAGTATTTTTTGGAAGATATTAATAACAGCTATCTTCAAAGCAAAAAAATTGTATTTATAAAAAAAATAACTGAATTTGTCCTCATATCATATGGGATAAACAAATTCCTGGAGCTTCTGCATTTTATACTGATGCAAACAAATTTAGAAAGGCAGTTTAACAATTAGAAAACGTAAGTAAAATGGCTCAAAATCCTTATAATTTTGTTCAAAAGTCAAAATTGTATGCTGTCATGATGGTATTAATGGATTTTCCAAAATTTCTTAACATAGTTACTAACTCTCAGTGTGCAGAAAGTTGTTTTACACATTGAAACTGATGATTTTATTAATGATAGTTCAGAATTAACTTTATTAATTATTTTGTTACAATAAATAATCAGGAATAGGAATCATCCCTTCTATATAAAAACATTTGATTCCATATAGGTCTCCTAGGTCCTTTAGCACAAGATAATAATGAAATTGATAAATTATTAATAGAAAAATGGGTCAGAGGCCTCAGAGTTTTATAGAAAGAAACTTCATGTCAATAGCAAAGGTTTTAAAAAAAATTCTCCATCTCTTGGCAACAAGCCAAAGAAATTATAAAAATATATTCCACCTTTTCCTTCTATAACCAAACTCCATTACCAACAGGAAGTAACCCTAAAGGTATACATAGAATAAAATTTAGTAGATGGATATGTATCATTATGCAGTATTTGGAAAATAAAGACATGTACATCATAGGATAGATAAATTTTCAGAATTTCAATAGTCAACTGCTTTGAATTCAGAAATGGCTGATTTTGTAATTACACATTTGCTAGATATTATGGCCATCATGAGAATACCTGTACAATTTAAGACTGATATTCTCCATTGTATGTCTCTGGTAAAATGAAACAATTTTTTGCCTATTATAATATGATGCTTATTACAGGAGGTACACCACATAATCCTACAGGGTGAGTAGTCATAGAGAGATCAAATCAAACTCTAAAGAATATGCTAAATAAACAGAGAGAAGTAACAAAGACCCTCAGAAATAAACTACATAATGCTTTATTAACTTTTAATTTTCTCAATGCTAATAAGAAAGAAACAACAGCTGCTGAAAGGCATTGGACTATAGAAATCAACTGAGATAAAATCAGCCTGTCTACTTCAAAAATGTGCTATCCTCAGAATGAAAGCATGAATATGAGCTACATTGAGGAAGGGGCTTTGCTTTTGTTTCTTCAGGTAAAGAAAAGTTATGAATATCATCAAAAATAATGAAGATTTGATTTGAACCACCAGAGAAACTTCTTGATAAAGAGAAATGGTGGCTCATTTACTCATGTGACAATACTTTAAGTTGTTAAAAAAGAAAGAAAGAAAGGAAGGAAGGAAGGAAGGAAGAAAGAAAGAAAGAAAGAAAGAAAGAGAAAGAGGGTGTTGTTTCTGTCTTTACAGAAAACTAGAAATATCCATCTTCAAGAAGTCCAAAGACCTTGAACATCTAGATGTCTAAAGCAGAAGAGAAGACTATCCAGAAAAATTTATAAGCAAAGGAATATCAGTTCTATTGGTACCAGTATACATTACAGGGTAAAATCCCATTGCTTAATATGTACATGTACATATTTGTAAGAGAAGTTGAAATTCCAGCTTAATTATAACTTAATTATAATGACAAGGCTGGCTTTGTAGTTGATGTTTGGTTCTCTAATTCTCTACTTTACAAAAATGTAAAATATTTGTATCATATCAGAAAACCACCTGATATTGGACAGAAGAATAACTAAAAATAAAGAACTGTTCTATTGTTACTAGTGCTATACTGAATAAATGTTTATGTAAAAATTTTAGATTATATATATTAAAATTTTGTTATAATATTGATGTCCATATAGAGTGCTAATTAAATCTAGGAAAAGGGTTTATTTAGCTTCCTGTACATTGTGTTGTACTTTAGTTTGTTACAAATTTTCTACAGTGAACCATGACAATGCCTAATTGTAAGCTTTGAATTATTTAAAAGGAAGATGGGGCCCCACAGCAATGATTTCACATGAACTATGACAAAGCCACTAGCCTGACAAACATCAACCAAAGATCAGATTTGAACTACAAGCTTCTGAGGACCATTTCATGGTGGCTATCTGGAATGAAACAGCTTTATACATTTCTCTAGCCATAACTTGAAACAAGACCTGTACTTTCCCATTATGCAGAAACTGGACAACAAATGTTATATCTACTTTTTTCAAGACTTGACACTTAACAAAATTTTTCTTTTCGGGATCCCCAAAAGATGCCATCTCCCCCAGACAGCAAGAAGTTAATTTAAGAACATGGTGTCCACATTCCCAATGGGTGGTTTTTGGTCTTTCAATGAGTTATGAATAATTGTCACTTTTTAGGGTAATTGATTAAAAATATTAGTTATGGTTAGGAAAAAAAACTGAACAAGAGTGATTAGATGCAGGGTTCTTGTTTGAAATAAATAAAAAAAAAGGAAAAGAGCTATGATAGAATAAAGAATAGATTATTGAATCTACTTTCAAGAAACAATTACTAGATTTAAATAATTTATGTTGGATTGGATTTTTTGTATATTGTATACAGATTGTGTATATTGGTATAACATGGAGATTAATTTTGCTCCTGTACATTTATCTCTATGCTTATTCAATGTATTGTATTAATACAGTTCATCTAACAATGTAATATTAATTGCTAGTCCATGAAAGTTATTATCACCAGCTAATTAGGATATAAAGAAATGTAAGTTAGTAGTTAGACATCACAATCAAGCTTCTATTCATATTAGGTATGTGTCTAAGGTCATATGGATATATTTAAGATGAATAAGGTCCTTTTTAAGCACTTCAGAGATCCACAGAATATGGCATTTAAGATATTTTAATAACATAGGTTCTTATTATTTTTGTGAGAATGAGACATCTGGCCCTGGCAGTACTAATCTACTTAAGATAAGATTATAAATAGCAACGAAACTCTATATAGAATTGACCTTCTTTTTGGCAAAAGTTATCCACTGGGCAAGAAAATGCTCTTGTTTGATTGCTTACAGTATGATGTTCAAAATGGACAAGCAGGGGACAGACAGACACACACACACACATACACACACACACACACATACACACACACACACATACACACATACACACACACACACAAACAAACAAAAGAATTGCCAAACATTGCCAAGAAAAGGTAGGAAGTTTTTTTGAAAATATTCTACTTCACAGAGAAATATGTCAGATATGCTAGGTCTGTAGGCCTAAGACAGATTTATTAACCATGGATGACTGCCTAGGCAGTCAGCCATTTCATTTCTCATATTTTTTGGAAGTTGCTTGCTTACAAGTTCTGTTTACTTAGTTAAAATTATTTTCATCTTAGATCTCTGAAAGAGTTGAAGATGATATAGTTATAGTTTTCTAGTGACAGTTTTAGGGAAAAAAAAACTCACTTAGAAGTTAAAGTATGTAAGTTTAAGAGACATCAAAATATAGTTTTTAGTTAGTAATACAAGTTAGATAGAAAGTGAATTAGCTACAATCTTTGGACTCACCAAAATAGGATAAGTAATGATATATTTTCTTTGAATTTGTCAATTGTTAATAGTCTGGACATTACTCAAGTAATTGTTATTTGTGTATATTGTATGTAATTATTATACCTATTGTACATGGTTTTTCTTACTTTAGTTATAACCTTTTTTATTTTTAACACAAAGGGGGGTATGTTGTGAGCATATTTTATTTTTAATAAAATAAGCCTGGAATATCAGAGGACAGAAGCACCCACAGTCAAGCATTGAGGGTCAGAGATAGATAACTCTGACTTTAATTTCAGCACAGGAATGACAGATGGTAACTCATACCTTTAATCTCAGCACGGGAATAATTGAGTGGTGACATAATTTCTTTGAATCCCATAACTCAGGAGACAGAGATCTTTCTGTGTTTCTGGGAGTCTAAGGACTAACAACCAAAAAATAGTAGCTGACACCTTTAATCCCAACTATAGGATTATGAACCAAGGGTAAAACAACTGGGTGGAAAACATGTTAAGGCAGGCATAGGCAGACATGTGGTATTCTGTAGAAACCATGAGCCAGGCAGTGTGATGACTCTTGAAGATATCATTTACCATGAGAATTTGGCTGGGAGAGAATTGACAGTGGTATGCTTCCTCTCTTTGCTCCAATATCTGGCTTTGTGTTTTTATTAAATAAAAATAGAATTCATGATTCACTCCTCCTCCTCTGTTTTTACATATTGTCTATTTTTCATTAATGATCTGAACATGATAATCACAAAATTATGATCTTATGATAGATATCAGTATACCAACATTTCTGCCACTGGGAAGTCTAATTTTGACTGTTGAGTTTTCTTTTTGGTCTTTATTGACAGTTTTCATCTCTTGATGTTACTTATAAAATTTTAAAGTAATATAATTGCTTGAACCAGTGAGAATAAGCCATTCATGTTTGACTTTAAGCTTATCTGATAAGGACTGTCAGAAATCTTTTAATGAGAGAATAAATTTAAAAGAAAGACACCTGTACCCTTCCACTTGACTATTATGAGATTGGTGAAACAATGGACCTCGAATAATTAAAATTTCCCAATAATCTCATGCTGAAGGAAGGGAAAGACTGGAGAGGAACTTATCTGACAGGAGGAGATTTTAAACAGTTCTGACAACTATTACTGGTCTATCTGACAGAACTGAGACATTGGTGGATCAGTTATGAGGAAGAACACAATTTGGGCAGGACCATTTAGAAAGAGGGCATACTTTTACAGCTTTTTATGTAAGCATAAGCTTCACCTCACTACCTTTGTAAAAACTTGTATCTTCAAACCTCTTTATTTGTACTTCTCCCCAGTATGGCCTTGTTGAGAAAATCACGCTTTTTCTACCTCTCATGTTTACCTTTTTCTTTCCTTAGAGTGGTTGGGGTTATTAGAGCCTAAACCTCTAATCTAAAATTTCTGATAATAGGATTTAGACTTTGTTTATTGGTTGCTGTGATTATAAGGCTAAATTTCTTCTGGTGTCTCTGTTATTATATCCTCCATTGACTGTGAGTTTCCATGGAGATTCTTCATTACAGAATGTCTGAGTGCTGTGATTTTTTTAGTTGTAATCTCCTGAAGTATGTGGAAAAGTGGTGCAAATGATCATGGAAAAGAAAAAGAAACATTTTGCATTGCAGTATTCCTGAAAACATTGTAGTGCTCTACTGGGACTGCATTTCTAGTTTGTGATTGATTGTCATAAGTGCTTAGGTTTCCCAATTTTGGTTAAAAAAAAGTTCAGAGGTTACTGTTGCTTGTTATATTTGCTATGTTTTGGTAATACTTTAATCTTAAGGGAAGGTCTTGGATAATGAGTAGTACATAATTTGTATATGTCATTTTCTTTTTCTTCTGCTGTAATAGAAGCACATCTAATCTTTCCTCTGGAACATGTTGAGGCTGATAACAGAGGAATCTGAAGATTTCCCTAAACCTTAACCCCTGAAATTCTTTATCTCCTGCTACTGTTTATTATTCATGCTTTAGCAAATTTATTGTAAGTACTGTAACCAAATTAATTCAGGGATTTTTCTCTCCATGTGTGCAAAGTCAACACAAGCAACCAAGATACCAAAGAGAGGAGAAAGATTTACTATCCAAAACAAGTGGGGAGAAATAGCAGTCATTTGCAATGCAAGACTCTCTATAAAGAAAAGACAAATGATTCATGGTGAAGAATTTATTAGGCAGCTTATACACAGAGGACTTCAGGGAGAATACAATCCTATATCTTAACATGCCTAGTTTGCACCATTACATTTTAGATGAAAATAAAGGAAAACATTATTATTAAAATTATTTTTAATTATGTGTATATATGTGTCTGTGTATATGACTATGTACACATGAGGCCAGATACTCATGGAAGCCAGAAGAGTGTGTTAGACTTCTTTTGGCTAGAGCTTCTTTAGGTTGGGGGCTGTTCATCTTGATTTCTGGGAACAAAACACCATTTATCGGCAAGAGAAGTGAGTATGTTCCACCTCCAAGTCATCTCATCAACCTGGGAGAAGATCTTTATGAGTTGGGGAGCACAAGAGAATCCCTATGAATAATTACATATTTCTTTGTCCTTTACATTTTTACTTCAAGCTGTATTGTTCATCCAATTCTGTCAACAAGACCTTCTAGTTATGCCTCTTTGTGTTTTAGGTGTGGAAAACTGCTTGTGACTTAAACCAATCTGAAGTGAGATATCTATTTATAATCTGTATGTATATGTATGTTTGTATGTATATGATAAATTTAGGAGTGATAACATGTTGACCTAATAACCCAACATATTCTGTGATTCTGTTAGGGTATTATTAAGTATATTAAGATTTTAACAAAAAATGCTTTGAAATTTAAAACATTTTAAGATTTACTTATTTATGTGTCCTTTGTCTTTATATATGTCTGTGCAACAAATCAGTAACTGGTATCCACGAAACCAGAAGAGGGCATCTTGGAAGTAGTATTATAGATAGTTGTGGGCCACCATGTGAGTATCAGGTACTGAATTTTGGTCCTGTGGTAGAAAAACCAGCTTTTTTTTAACTGCTAAGCCACATTTTCAGCCTTGTATTAAAAAAGTTGTCATTATAAACATATGTGTATTTCTGCTGGTATACATATGTGCCAGCCTCCAGAGCATATATCTCAACCATGTGTTACAACCCCTTTGGGAGTTGAATGATGCTTACCAAGTGTCATCTAAAACTGTAAGAAAACACAGGTATTTACATTATGATTGATAACAGTAGCAACATTACAATCATGAAGTAGAAATAGAAATAATTGTATTGTTGAGTCATCAGAATATGGGGAACTGTATTAAGGGTCACATCATTAGAAAGCTTGAGAATCACTGCTCCAAAGGATGTCAGAAATTCTGGATCTGGTGTTAAAAGCAGTTATTGTGAGCAGTCTAATTTGGTTATTGAAACTCAAACCAGGTCCTCTGAAGGAGCAGTACACAGTATTGATTAGCCATTTCTCTAGACCCAAAACAGATTTTTTTATATGTAAATAGTGAACCTTAAAAAGTGTGAACTGGAAGGTTCTCTCAGTGGTTAGACATGCTTCCTGATACTCTAGAAGACTCAAGTTCAGTTCTCAGAACCTACATCAAGCAGATCAAAATCACTTGTTATTCCACTTCTGGTCTCAGTGGCATGTAGTGCATACATAACAACTAGGATTTCACTAGTGTATGCTAATACTGGGTTATATGGTGCTGGGAAGAAAACCCAGGCAAAATTTTTATAATACACAAGAACTCTACTAACTGCCCCAAAGCCCACAATTTTTTTTTAAAATTCAGTTAGTTTTCTATGTGTGTCTATCACTATCACTGTTATTTAAGCTTTATACCCACTTGTTTTTTCTGTTTTTTTCTATATAATTAATATCTCATTCTTATTATTTTTAAATTGTGAGTGGCAATTAAACTGTCAGGAAGCCACCAAGGCAAGAGTCATTAATAACAAGACAGACCAATGGATTATTAGACCATATGGTAATTAATACAGCTTGTGCAGGATAATAGAAACTTTATTGATAATTTTGTGAGAATTGGACCAATGGTGGACTGAACTAGCCCCAATAAAAAGTTACAAAATATTACAGCTAAAGCATTTGAATGAACATAATTGTTTCACCATAACTTGCTTTTTTGTTAGGAGCAGAGAAATGCAGGTGGTAAATAGTCTATAATATCTTAAAAACTGGTTTCATCTTCAAAATTCTGTGATATTTTGAACTTTGAAATATGTTTTAATTCCCTTGTACATACAATATTTGTTCATTTTTTACACCAGTTTATAAATGGTTGGCTGCAGCTCAAGCATATTTGCATTATGTTTTCCATGATTAAAAGTACAGATATGAAATGCAAATCTTATTGTTAATTACTTTAATCTTGAATTCAGAAAACTTCAATTAAATAAAGTAATAAATGAAAGTAAGCCATTTTTAAGTAAGTAAAAAACAACATAAGAAGTAGCAAGAAATATTTGATGATACTTTCTTTAAAGTTTATTTAGCCAGGGCCTCTGTGGAGTGCCCTTTGTATTCTCTCTGCACATACTATATGTTGTACAAACCAAAGTGTGTTTTTCAAATGAAAAAAATTTGTGTATGTGTGTCTAGCACCTATTCAGATTGTATGAAAAGAGACTCAGAGCCAAATATCGGAGGAAGGTTGAAATATCAGGGAGAGGAATCACCACAGCCAATTCTCACCCAGCTGTCTTCCAACTTCCTCAGCCTGGCTCCTGGTCACTTCTGCCACTGCTGGGTTCCTGTGAGGCCTTATAGACCCTTCTCATCAGCTGTATCCCATTCAGGTTAGGATTCAAGGTATGAACTACTCTATTTCATACACAGCTTTGAACTCACTCACAGTAACAATGGAAGTTCTGTCTCTAGAGTTATGGGATTAAAGGTGTAAGTCACCACTCCCTGGCTTTTAATGTACTGGGATTAAAAGTCTGTGTTATTGAATCTCTGCTGTTTGTCCTTGTACTCAAGGATCAAGAAATTTCTGAGCTATCTGCCTAGGATTTGACTATGTGCTGTCTCCTCAATATTTCAGGTCTCATTAAATATGTAATATATCACCATGTGTATGTGTGTGTATCTGTGTGTGTGTATGTGTGTGTGTGTATGTGTGTGTGTATGTGTATGTGTGTGTATGTGTATATGTGTATGTATATGTAGGTTTATATGTGTGAGTGTATGTGTGTGTGTGTGTGTGTGTGTGTGTGTGTGTGTATGTATGTGTGTATGAATACTGAACATGAACTGTAAAAGTTAGAGGAGTAGAATCTCTCTTCCAATTTGTGGATCCTGAGGATTTAACTAGGAACCCTGGGCTTGGTGGCAAGTTCATTTATCTACTAAGACATATTTTCAGCCATTAGAATTTTCCTGAGTAACACAGATATTAGTATACAGCTTTTTTATGTAGCTGTTTAAATGCATGTCTTCTAATGCATGTTAATTTATGACAAAAAATGGAGTCATTTTTTTAACTACCAGAAGTCATAAGTTAGTAGATATTAGATTTATTTCTATAGACCATCCTTCTCTGTCAAACAGTTAAATTTCAAGAGAACAACAAAATTGTAACTTAATCTTCTCAAATTTCTCTGCAAATGAAGAATACAAAAGGAATATTGTAGAGAATCAGTTATTCCCTATCAAAAATTCTGTGATTTTTGGCTGTTTTACTAGGTTTACATGATTAGAAAAAATATCAGAAAAATCTTCGATTATTTTCTCTTTTAGCAGTTATTCCATATTTTGTTTGCTTTCTAGCATATAGATATTTAGACTAGTACCTCCCCCTTCTCTTGTAAGACTAAGATCTAATTTGAGGCTAACATGAGGTTACTTGGTGTATATTTCCTCATCACAGATGCTATGAATGAGTCTAAATGCTTGTATCTTTCCATGATAGCAAATTAGATAAACATAATTGTATATTAGTTACAATTAATTTTGGGGTTGGGGATTTAGCTCCATGGAAGAGTGTTTGCCTAGCAAGTGTAAGACCATGCATTCAGTCCTCATCTCCAAAAAAATAAAGAGATAGTTACAATTAACTTGAATATATTAAATTTGTAAAAACTATGTATGCATAGAAGATATTTTTGTTATATTCAATCAACTCCCACCCTAACTCTTCCCAGATCTACACTCTACTCCTTTATCCTCTGAGTCTAATATGTACTCCCCATATAATTAACATATATTTGTGGTGGGTCTTTCCACTGAAGCAATTCAACCAAGCAGGTTAAAGAAACCTGACTCTACATCATACAGTTGATACAACCATGAGATAATAGCTCTCAATATCTCATAGTTAGGAAGGAGGCCTGGTAAACTCCTTCCCACTCTATGCTGGAATATTGACTGGCTGGGTCTTGTGCAGGTCTTGTTCATGTGATCACTGCTAATGTGACTTCAGGGGTGTGGTTATTTGGTTATATTCAGAACACTGTCTTACTCCAGGCCTTCTGTCCTCTAGCTCTTAATGACTTATTCATTTCCTATTCCATGATGACCCCTGAGCCTCTCAGACAAAACCTGTGTTGTTATTTATAATACATTTATAGTTCAAATAATGTCATACGACATTTCCATGACATTCTTGGCAAGACTTCTTATCCTTTTTAAATAGAACTAATAAAATCTATATATTAAGATTAACATATGGAAATAATTATTCAGGTCTATATCTGTATATAAAAAGTTGTATTATGATAGGGAACCTGGGAAATCTTTCTATAAATCCCATTGTTTTGCTATGATGTCCTCATTTTCCATCTTTATTTAGCATGATACTGTACGTAATGTGTGGAATTATTAGTTAAGAAATAAGAGGGGTATTATAAAGGGAAAAGTAAAATGACCAGCATTTGCCTCTGGCTTGGTGATATGTATAGAGATCCCTTGACATGCAATGCCTTAGCCTGTAAGGATTATGTTCAGTTTCAAAGCCAGAGATGTCACAGTAAGACACAAATTTAAAATGAAACAGGACAATGAAGAACATTTAGAAGCACAACCACTGATAAAGTCTAAGCATGAGCTTTCCATGGGCTGCTATAGTAACTGTGGTAATGCACAGGGCAAAGTATGGATTTGTATTCAGCAATATCCATCAGAATGTGAACGATTTGTAAAATAACTTGTTCTGAGACTCAGTGGCCCAGAGAACCAGATTTTCCCAGGCAAGGAAGAAGCAAATGGAATTAATGGTGAAAGGTTGAAGATTCAATTTGGGCCATGGGGAAGTATCTGTAATTAACTGCAATGCAGTAGTTACTGACTGTGGGTAACTTGTGAGCATTCAAAAAAAAGAACAGTCAGAATAAAAAAGACAGCAGCATAAAAAATACAAAAACAGAGTTTGAAAATCTAAAGTATAGATAAAGAATGGAAATAGTCACTTATCCCTCAACAGCTTTATGTTTGTTAAAATTTATATGACAGAGTTTAGTTAGTGAATAGATATTGAAAAAGACTCTCACATTGTAGGTTTGGCTGTTCTAGGACTCATTATGTTAACCAGAGTGGCCTTCAACCTATGGACATCTGCCTACCTCTGCTTCCCAAGTGCTGGGATTAAAGGCATGCATTACCATGTCTAAATTTAACATAACATTTAGATGCTGCATTAAGAAAAACATATAGACAGAGTTCGCTGAATAAGTTAATCAAAGTTATGTCTAATATTTATTTTATTTTGTAAATGTAGTTATTATTCAAGAATTTCATAGATGAATACAGTCTATTATAAACATATCCATCCCCCAACTGGTTACCTTAAACCCCTTCTTCCTCTTCAACATTTCTATGCTAAATCTATAACTCTATTTTTATAGTTTAAAACATATAAACTACTGAATCTAAATCTAATTGCTACTGCTCATATACTGGTGAGATGGGGGAGGAGGTCATGCGCTGAAACATGAACCTTCCAGAAATACAAGCCTAAAACTATTGACTCTCTTTCCTAGCTGCCATCAGTTTCACTTTTTTTATTTCTGAAGAACAAAACTGAATGAAGTGAAGTCAGTATTCTGTACCCTGTTTTGACCAAAGTTACACCTCAGAGACTGTGCTGCTCATCAATTATAAAAGACTTACTGTTTACCCGTGATAGGAAATGTCTGTAAATTCCAAGATGACATAGACACATAGATATTGGGGGCGGGACTCAGGACTGGGAAAAAAATTTAAAAAAAAAAAAGCCAATAAGACACAATGATGTAGAATTATGAGTGTAGAAATTGCATTTCAGGTTTGCCCTGGAATGAAAATCTTTGTGAAGGAAGTTACATACATAGATGTTTATATATGTATGCATATATACATATATATATATGTATACACACACATGTTGGTATTACAGATAAATCTTAATGCTTAATTTAGCAAGAAGGGAAGCTGGACAAAATTACCTATCTACAAGACATTCATAACAGATAATATTACACAAATATTGAGTGACTTGGTTAGAAATGTTATCTGAATTTGTGCTTGGATTTATTGAGTTTAATAACAATTTTCTTGTCATTGTTGATTTGCTGATATGTGTTTCCCTATACCTAATACAGATAATCCTACAGTGCTTATTTTGTGTCAACATTTTTCTAATACAAAGAGCATTGTGAGCATTTTGGAGCATATAATAATTTCCACATGGGGAATCCATGCTTTCTTTTTCTATTTTAAAAAAGCTAACATTCATAAACATCTTACTAGCTGAGTTTTAATTCGGTTGCTAAATATTACTTTGTTTACATTAAATTTTAGCTCTTTTTTCTAATTTCTATGCTTCACTTCTGAAAAATGGTGAATTAATTTAGTAATTAGATGTTAATATATAAATGTATTGATAATATTTCACTAAATACTTAAGATATAGAAATATGGTATATACATGCTTACGCATAGTAATATTTTATAAGGCAGCAGACTTATAAAACATATTATGTGTCACATGATTTTACAAGGAAACTTGTTAAAAATAATGTCACAAAAATAGTAAAATCTTAAGAAATATGTCTTAAATAGTTATTCTCAGAACATAGGGCAGTACCATTGAACAAATTATTTTCATCCCCACACATCAAGTTACATTGTTATTATTTTCTTCAACCATAGCCTCTCTCATTCCTTCTTCCCCTCTTGATGGTTCCTCCTTATTAACAGTCATTTCATCTGTTGTTTGGTATCTCAGTCCCACGGTTAACCCCCTTAAAGATCTCTCTCTTGTCTTTCATTGTCTGCTTTATCTTTTATGTTACACACATGCATAAAGGCACACATGCATCCATGCATACACACACACACACATGTGATAAATTCTGGTTTTACATATGAAAGAAAAAGGAGGAGCTGTGTTTCCTTAATCTGACTTATTTTTTAATGTAATTATTTGCAGTTTCATCCACTTTAAAAAAAGCAAAAGCAAATATTAGGATTTTATTTTACTGCATGATTTAAAAGCTTCCATTGTATATATGTATCACAATTTCTCTATGTGTCTTTTTCTTGGACATCTAAGTTCTTTTCGTTCATTGTTTTATGCATATATTTTAAATATATATTCATAAAGCAATGAAAGAAAAGCTAAAACAAAACCAAATGCAAACAAAAATACCTAGTATGCTGTTGCCATGTTTAAACATTGAAAAGCAACTAAATTTTGATGTTCTGTATTATTTTTCAGAAAAGATTTACAGTTTCTTCCAGGAAAATAAAAACAGAGTAGAGTACATGAAGCTGAAGTAATAGGAGTAGAGATATTCAGTCTCCTTCCTGTTATACTGATGACAAATTCAGCCAACAGGAGGCAAAGAACATATTTCATTTCTTACTTTTTAATCTTCTAAAACAAAGTGTTAATATGATGGCCTCTAAGTTTCCTTTTCACTACACCACTGATTCTAAAGTACACATTGTATTATAAAATAATCCCGAGAACTAGCAAGGTATAAATTTCTCCCATATAATAATAATCCAATCTGCATCATTTTCATACAAAACTATTTTTACTCTAAAGTAAATAATATCATAGCAAACAGGTTAAGTAAGTATATTTTTAATTTGTAAAACTTGATGTCTGAATAATGCATTAACTCTGGAGAAAAGAAATAGCTTCATTATTTTATATGTTCAAATAATTATATTCAAATTATGTCATTTAGTATTGTTGTGTATTATGTGTATGCATGTATGTGAGAGAGTGCAGACATGCATCCATGGCATGCAACAATGCATGTGTAGAGGTCAACGGACAAAGGAGTTGGCTCTCTCTTCTGATGTTGGGATCTGGAGATTGATTTTAGGCCATCAGACTTAAATAGCAAGTGATTCCATTCTCTTAGCCTATCTATTGGCCCTTAATTTTTCCAGGGCCAGATACTGAGCAATATGAAGTGCAAAAGCTTGATATATACATGAAGACATTCAGATTATTCTTATTAATTTATTTCTAACTTTGTATATGTGGCAGCGAATGCCTATGCATATGTACATATGAGTGGTCATAAGAAGACATCAGATTTTCTGGAACTGACATTACAGGCCTGTGAGCTACCTTATGTTGGTGATTAAAACCAGACTTGGCTCCTCCACAAAAGTAGAATGTTTACTCATTTATCCTTCCAGTCCTTGACAAATAATAACTTAACCCTAAAAGTAGGAAGATATGTATTTCCTAGCAATAGTGAAGAAAATATCCACAAATCTGCAATAGTACCATATTCTCATTATGTATATTTCATCAAATAACTTCAAGTGTGGGAGAAAAAGAATTTACATATAGATTAACAGAAAACCAAGTCATATTCACAGAAATGAACATTTAGAGAACTCATGGGAATTAGATACACATATACAAGATGAATCATTGCAGACAGTTCTCAAGAAACTATCACCTTTTGATGATACAGAAGCAGGGGTCAAGACAGATGCACTTGAGGAAAGTCCAGAAAATACTTGTAAATCCAGTGCACATTTTGCTAATGTTTTGGGTGTGACATATATAGTGCATTTTCTCGGAAAGAGGAGAAAGTCGGCCTCATCCTCTCAGTCACACTTGCTTCAAACTGGGTGTAATCTTTTCAGCAATGTCTCCTCTTAGTCAGATTCCTCTTCCATACATCTAAGTCAAATTAAACTTGGACAATGCCACTTTAGACTTCATTGACCTTATCACACAAGGTTCAGTAAACTCCTTTAGCTACATAGATTTTAAGCAATCAAGGACTATTGGAACATGCTCCTTCTCTTAATTATTTTAATGTGATAAGAAAATGATACATCTCTAGGTTTTGTTCTATTTTCTCTCCTTTGTTTTCTGAGACCCTTCTCTTTTAAAGACAGGTAATAGGAACAGAAACTGGCAATGGACAGTGACAGGATGGAGACCATGGGAACAAACTACTCAAGAAACAAAATCCATATTGAAATGAGTACCTGCTTAGGCAAGGAAGACATCCATGAAGGAAGGCATAGAAGTGAGATACTAAGAGGCTTTGTATACAGTTCAGTAAGAGGCACTGAAGTGTATACAAAGAATGACAAATCAAAAGAGATTCCCTGCTCGCCACAACAGGAGTATATTTGTAAGGCTCTTCTAAGTTAGGAAATATTTTAAATTGTAAACACAACCTAAGCCTTTGAAAGGAGCCATACATAAGTTAAATATAGGAAAGAGAAAGAATGGGGGAGAGTGGAAACAGAAATGTTGAGGGGAGGGAGAAGGATGGAAGGAAAGGTAAACAATTACATGAGATAAATAAATTATGTGTTGTGGGCTTCATTTTGGGCATCTATTACCAAGAGTATTCATCAACTCTGAGAGTACCTGCAATGCAACTTTCTATCTGAGCCATTTAATATGCTTTTTGCTTTTAAATTTCTGGGTCCTTCAGAGTTGTGAGAACATTGCAGTTAGATGTAAGATAATTTTTCATCATCTTCTGTGATGTCAAATGCCTTTGAGCAATTTGCCACACTCAAAAAGTGTATTGACAGGTCAGCAAAAATGAAAGGGCATCTCTGTCACCTTGAAGAGTAGTGATCAAACGCAAAGTGCCAACCAATTAGAGCAGGATCAATGACTCTGTTTCTTGCCTTCACTGCCATAAAGTGTGGGGAAAAATGAATTAAGTTATTATTTTTCAAAGTTACGCTGCCTTGACTGTGTCATAGCAGGGTGTTCATATACAAGAGTGATTTGAATCGTGAAACTTTCAGCATACCATTGCTAAATTACACCAGTACAATTGTATAAAAGTCCCATTAATCACATTTGAAAGATGTGGCAGCCTGTATAGTTAAATTTAAGTTAAAAGCAAAGAAATTGGCAATGGTTTATTTAAATTATTTGTCTGCATTTTGTAATATAATATATATATATATATACTATATGTAATATGTATTATATTTGCATATATATGCAAGTTATGGAGTATGGGCTTAAAACATGAAGTTCTCTGGCTAAAGTGATGGCTAAGTAGTTAAGAGCAATTAATGCTCTTCCAGATGACTCAAATTTAGTTTGCAGGACCCCTATCAGATTCTTCTCAACCATATTTAACTGCAACTTTAGGGGAATCTGCTGGCTTCTGTTGGCCCACATAGGCATCACATTCATGTGTACATGACTGCACAAAAATACACACAGTTCACAGAAATGAAAACTCAAACAAATATCATATAAAAACATCTGAAAGTTCTTTCTTAGTTAAAAACAATTGTTCAAAAAATTTACTTTTTAACAATGTGCTTCTTTCATTATTTGTTAAGAAGACTCATGTGTTTTATTATTGGGTAATTTGGATATATAAAACTTAGGATCCCATTTTTTTCTGTATACTTTACAGCATGTCTTTATATTAGGACTTTGATTTATTTTCTGGTTAGCTTGGGAAGACAGGTTTGGCATATGTTCAAGTGTCAAAATATTAGAAGCCTTGTCATATCTAGAACCATTGATTATAAACTGTCAAAACCTCATTGAGAGGATAAAGATCTGGAGAAACTCTCAAGGATTAGTCTTCAAGGGGTGGCTCATATGTATATCTGCTTCTTGTATCTCAGCCCAGGCCATGTTGTTGCCCTTTTTATATTTTACTGTGTTAGTAGTACATAGTTCTGAAAAAAGTTGCTGGCTCAAATCCTAAAAAGCTATCTATTGACTAAACTGACCTTCATATGAGGTAGCTTCCACTTTTTCGTCTATTTTTATCCTGGATGATGGATTACTCAGAGCATCTGAGTATTAGGTAGGTCTTCAAAGAAACAAATGCAGAGAAAGACAGTGAATGATGTTATGTGAAAGGGCTGGGATGTAAGACGGAGCCTGATAGCTTTTTAAGCTTCAAATATCTCCCCAGCAAAGTAAAAAGCCAGATCTAAGGCAGAGAAGTGATTGAGAGAATTCATACTAGACTTCAAAAGAATAGAGCAAGAGTACAAACTAATTGAAGAAAAAAAAACCTATGAGTGTGATTGTACTAAAACATACTGTGTGACTACTTAGAGGCAGCAAGGTTGAATTCAGTTTATAGTCATTGATTAAAGAAGACTCAGTTAGGATGGTTTCTGTTCTTTAACACCTAGGGATTATGGTGAATGTAGAAATAAATACTTGTAAAATTAAATGTATGTGTGTGATGTACATGAGTATGTGGTGATATATTTATATTTAGTAAAATCTCTCTGGAATATCAGAGAACAGATCTACCTGCACTCTGATCTTCCTGGCTTGACTGCAGGTGGATATGGTCTCTCATATTCCATACTGCTTTTATTAAATATAAAATATATTACCACATGGGTATGTTGTTATTGTCAGTAGCTGCATAGCTGCCTATGTGTGAAGAGAAGATTGACACATTGGGGCTTAGCCCTCACTTCCTCCTTGTTTGAGATAGTGTCTCTCGTAAGTCATCATGTACTCCAGGCCAGTTGGACTATGAATGTCTTCTTTCTCTATCTCATATGTTGGTGTAAGAAAAGAAATCCTTTTTTTCTATTTTCCATGTCTGATGTGTTTAACAAACAGATAACCAAGGCACTTGAGGCTCATGTCTTCCCTAGCTGGCAGCTGGCATCTGATTTTCTAGGCACTCTCGGTTTATCCCAGGACTGAAAACTTACTGGATAGTCTGTTATGAGACTGAGCCCATATATCAAAAAACAGTGGAATCCTTAAGCCTCCAGATATATATAGATAAGGCTCTAAACACTGAATGAAAGATGAAGTGGGTTTATTTAGAGCAAGAACAATACTCAGGCCAAGGAAGATTTTACTTTCCTGAATAACCTAGGCAATGGAGGATGAAGGAAGCATAGAAACCTGATTCGATATATCAAAACCCATACTACTATTTTATACCAAATTGGCCCACCAGTTATTTTTGCATTTGCATCTGGGTTGACACTTGCATATATAGAATCATAAGCAAAAGCTGTCTCTCTTTTATTATTCCTTTGGATTCATTATTATGGAATGATATTTTATTTCTCATAGTCAGAAATTATATTTTCTATAAAATTGTTTATACACCACCTAAGAATATTTTCAGAATGTTTGTCTTATACAAACAAAAATGAAATAAACATTCACATTAAAATGGGCAGATCCAAATGCCAGCGAGGCTCATTAGATGGAAGAAACTCAAATGTTGGGAAGCTACACCTATTTACAGATTATTCAAAATTAGTTTTTACATTTTATTTTATCTATTACAGAGGAGTGTGTACAATTGCATGTTAGTGGAGGTCAGAGGATAATTTTGGTGATCTGGTTGTCTCATATATTTCCATGGGTTTGGGTATGGAGCTCTGCTCATCAGGCTTGTGGGATTAATTTCTTCACTGACTAAGCCAACTTATCAGCCTTCTTACAATAGTTAATGAGACAAAATATTTATTGTGGTGGAAATGTTCTCTGTATGCTGTAAATAAAAGACGGGTTTGGCCTATGTAGAGCACCGTAGAAGTGGGTGGAGGATCAGAGTGCAGGCAGGTAGAAGGAGGGTAGAGTTAGTCTGACTCCATTAGACCCCCAAAGAAGACAAACATGTAAAGAAATACAGGTGAGCCATGGCAGGCCATGTGGTGGGTAGAATAGTAGAAATGGGTTGATTTAAGATGAAAGAGCTAGCTAGTAATGTGCTTAAGACATGGGCCAAATAGTATAAAGTATGTAAGTGTCTGACTCATTTCTTTGGGGGATAAAAGCTGCCACGGACCAGGTACAAACCTCAGGGGTCAAAAGGGCCCAGGAAACCTTCTACAACAGATGGTGTCCCATCATGGGCCGAACACTCGCCTAAAGCCTAAGAAAGTTTAAAAAGCTTAAAACGGGTTCTAGATCACTGAAACAGAGCCAAAAGTGGTCTTTTGAATTGTATATTTGAATTGATTTATGGTACAGAGATCATGCAGTGTTCAGCCTGGAATTTAAAAATGGCGCGTTAGTGGCACAGAGCTTAAACTCATACATTTCATGAAAGGCTTGGCATAAGTGTGATTGATTTAAGGTGTCTGCTTATATTGAACAGAAAGGAGGACAGAGTTAAAAACGGTTTTTCTGGTAGCAGCATTTCCTGAGTTTACTCTTTTTGCTGACAGCAAGAGAGATGCAGCAGGCACTTCTGCCATATTGAAAAGCAACCAAAAGGGGCAGAGTCAGCAATTAAAGTAATACATACATTTTAAAACCTGTTTGGTCGGAAAATGATTAAGAATTCTCAATAAAACAGATTTAGACTCACGAAACCTCTAAACAGGGTACAATGTATGTAAAATATGCATAGGCTCCACAGAGAGAGAGAGGAAAAAAATAAGGGTAAAGAAAGCCCTTTAAGAAAGAGAAATAGGAAATAAAGATAAAAAGGCCATATGAAGATGGAAGATAAACAGAGAGTCTGGATTATGGTTATTGTGCTTTCTCTTAATTTTTTAACTTTTAATAAGCTAATTACAGAGAGACAATTGATTGCTAAGGCTGCTAAGTTAAACAAATACATATATTTTAAAGATATCTTGACTTTGAAATCTGTTTATAAAATATGTTGCTTGGGAAAAGAGTTTCTGCTTTTGTCTCCACAGAGGATCAAAACGTGTGGATTGGTTCTAGGCAAATGTGTTTCCATTTGCCAAGGCCACCTGAACATTCTTAGCTTCCAAGATGGCCAGTTGAGGTGATCCAGCTTCAAGACCCCATGAGATCAACATCCTGTGACAGCAGGAAGTAGTAAAAGAAAGAAAGCTACATCCAATTTCCCAAAAAATATTGCTTATTAATGTTTGTTTTCATTATAAATGGTTGATAGTCATAGTTAATCTCTTAAAAAAAAGAAAAGGGGGGAGGATATGATATAGGAATGATTAGAAAAGATAAGTGGATTTTGGTTTATTGATATAAACTTAAGGTCAATTTTGTTATGCTGTATGTATTTTTGTACTGTTGATTAAGATATGATGCTGATGTAACTCATTTAAAATTGTAATGTGTAATTGAGAAATGCAGATTAATAGTCATCTATGATAACCAAACTTATAGTCATGTTAGTTAGGTTTTTGTAGGTATACAAAGATATATTTCAATTAGATAGGTAGTCTTCAAACACTTCAAAGACATGCAGAATATGGCATTTAAATTATTTTAAGACCTTAGACTTTTCTGGAGAGTGAGACAGGTCTGCTCCTGGCAGCACCAATGTATTTCAGGAAAATGATGGGCATTGAAGAAACTTCATGTGGAATTTATTTTGTGGCAACAGTTAGCCACTGGACAAGAAACTGTTCTGGTATTGACTGCTTGATAGTATGCTGTATAAACTGAACATGCAGTTTCCATAGGAAAGTGACCTCTGAACTTTGGCAGAACAAGCCAAGATGGTCCTTCATGTTTCTGCTTTTCAGAAAACATTGCCAGGCATCCTTCTGGACACAAGGAGAAGCAACTGATAGACTGTGTCAGATTCCTTGCATCACTGAAAGGTATGCCAGAGACTTTGGGCCATAAAGGCTGAAGATAGTGCCCCAACCTTACAAAGGAACTTTGGGTGACTGTCCAGGCAGACAGGTGTCATCTCTGTCATTTTCTAGACTTTGGAAGTTGCTTGCAATTCCTGTTTATTTGGATAATATTATATCCTTTTGTGGTCTCTGATGTGGTTGAAGGTTTAACAATTATAGGTATAGTTCTTTTTAGTTTAAAAGGTATATTAGATATGAAACTTTAGACTCACAATGATAAAGTAGATAATGGAATAGTCTCTTTATTTTTTTTTTAATACAAATAGACTGGATATTGTGACTGTAATGCTCTCTGTATGCTATAAATAAAGTACTGGTTTGGCCTATGTAGAGCACCATAGAAGTGGGTGGAGGTTAAGAGCACAGGCAGGTAGAAGGAGGGTGGAGTTAGTCAGTCTCCATCAGACCCCTGAAGAAGACAAATATGTAAAGAAATACAGGTGAGCCATGGCGGGCCACGTGGTGGGTAGAATAGTAGAAATGGGTTGATTTAAAATGAAAGAGCTAGCTAGTAATGTGCTTAAGACATGGGCCAAAGAGTATAAAGTATATAAGTGTCTGATTCATTTCTTTGGGGGACAAAAGCCACCGAGGGTCAGGGTCCGAACTCCTGGGCCCAAATTACCTGGGAAAACCTTCTACAACAATTTATTTAAGAACTGTGTTTATACTTCTTTTCCTTATGTCCATCCTCACCTAAATTAATTAGGGTCAATCGCTTTAAGGTAAGTTTTATCCTATATAAAATAGTGGATCCTGCTTGGGCTTACATAACTGATGTTCTGAAATACTATTTAATTCTATTTAAAAGCAATTAAAATGTTTTGCTTATATAAAATTTGCTGCTATTAGTTATCTTTCAATTGTGTAAGCAGAATTTAGACTGAAACTTGTATAATGGTATAAATCCTTTTTGTATAACGTGATTTTTTAATGAAAAAGGTTATCTTATTATTTTATTGTGTGTATATGAACATGCATATAGGTTTTCACAGATGCCAGATGAGGGCATCTTATTCACTGGAGCTGAGATCACAGGCAATAGTAAATTCCTGATGTAGGTGCTGAGAACTGAAGTCAGATCCTCTTAAGCACATGGAAATATTCTTATTAAGTTCTCTTTTGAGGTTCTAATCTAGATTTTAAAAGTTGATGTGAATTAAGAATAGAAACATCAGTGCTAGCGAGATGGTTCAGTGGTTAAGAGTACTGAATGCTCCTACAGCAGACCTGAGTTCGATTCTTAATATCTACATGGCAGCTCACAACTGTTTATTACAGAATGAAATGCCCTCTTTTGGCTATTACCAGTACTTACATTAACACAAATACACATCTATACATAGACAAATGACAAAATTAATCTTAAAAATGAAAAGAATTGAAATGTCAATTGCTTGGATGGATAACTCAGCAGGTGAAAGTACTGAATGTTTTTGCAGAGCGTCTTGGCTTAATTACCAGCTCCCACATGACAGTTCATAACTGTCTGTAACTCTAGTTACAAGGGATCTGACACTCTCTTCTAGTCTCTGTGAATACTGATTGTATATATTACACAGACATAAACACTCATGCAGCATACATATATACATGAATATAAATAAAAGAAATACAAATTTTATGAATTGAATCACTAGCTCTAGGGTCTCATTATATGATAAGATTGTGTAATTCTGTTCAAATCATTCCATCCTGTTAATTTTTTCATCCAACATTTAAAACTTCCTCTTTGATAAGGAAGGTTATTCCAAACAAACTTCATAGATTTGGACAAATATATGAAATAAAGTAAACTTTAAAAACATACATTTTACAAATACCAGCAAATAACCTCTTAGAACATCCTAATGTCTAAAAATATCTTCCCCATCACCATGTTGCTTTTAGGCAGTCTTTTTGTCATCGTGCTTTACCTTTCTTTCATTCTTTCATCCTTTCACCATGGAAACCCTCCGATCCACATTTATGGAGCTGAGTATTTATCATTTGTGGTTCAAATCCTCTGAACCACATTTATGGAGCTGAGTATTTATCATTTATTCTGGAGTTATCTCTGTAAGTTAAAATGGATTATTTCAAATGAGTTAATTCTTTTCTCTTTTCATTTCTTCTTCCTCTTCTTTTTGTTAGTAAAGCTCTTTCTGACCCCTTTAAATGACACTTTATTATCTCTTAACCTCCATATATGAGCAAGGTAATGTAAATATGAACTCAATATGATACAAGTATGTGGGTGATTTAAATCTGAGTTTAATCTCTTCATATAGATGACAGTGCTGCTATAATTATCTGACATTTTCTATTAAGGGAAGGAAAATAATGATCATCAATCAGTCTTCTGATTTGGGAGAGTGGCTCATAGGACAGAAATCACTATTTTGGAAACATCTTTCTTCAGTTGACAGAGAATTCATAGAGCATTGTGTTGGAGACAGGACATCATGCAATGTAGGGTCTATGCGTTTATGTGTTGATAATTTTCTCCCTCTATTCAATGAAGCAAACAACTTGTTTTCTCTAGGAATAGGCATACCAACCAGATTTCTCTAGAAGAATAAGAATATAAAGGAGAATATCTTAGGTTCGTTTACATCAAATGTTTTGAGTCTTTCTTTTTTATTGATATGTGTTCACATATTCAGAAAAGTATATACACAAATAAAAAATACATATACAAATATATAAAAATATAAGTAAATAAATCAAATTAGAAAAGGAAACTATATTGTATATTATTTCTAAGCTTTGAAATGTTTACTTGAATTGAAACCTTTTGTTAAATAATATTTCATACCATATATTTTATTTTATGTTTTTTTGTTATTATGAAGAAAGAAATCACATTTTCTATCCTTGTGTACCCTTATTCAAAGACTCTTCCCACTCCCACCACATCAAGTCATTCTCTCTTCTCCACATCTCCCCATCCCCCACCATGGACAGGCGGTCCCACGGTCCCAAAGTCCTAATATTGCTTAGCTCAGCCTCCACTCCTGGCAAATCCAGTTTTCTCCCCTCAACATCAAGACTGAGTCAGATGTTGCTCTAGGGGGAGTGGGGTCCAAGGGGTCAATCCAAGCTGTTTCAGATCCCAAGCTGTTCAGTGGTTATGGTTTGCGGTTGGGCATGCTTTTGCTTTTTTGTTTGTTTGTTTGTTGGTTTAGAGTCTACTAATGAGTGAGTACATCCCCTGCTTATCTTTCTGGGTTTGTGATACCTCGCTCAGGAGAATATTCTCCAAATCCACCCATTTGCTTGCAAATTTTAGGATATTATTTTTTTCTTACTGCTGAGTAGTACTCCATTGTGTAGATGTACCACAGTTTGTTAATCCATTCTTCAGTTGAGGGTTTGAGTCTTTCAACAATGGCTGCCCTACCACACTGGAGAGGTTGAGAATCTAGTAATTGCATAGTCCACAAAACTGGCTATTTTAGCAGTCCCAATCTGGCACTGAAATGTAAACATTCCTAGAAATCTGTGGATCTTCAGTCTATGTTAACATGGAAGAAGCTGGAAAGAATATCAGTAAAGGAATAAGTGGTGACCACAACAAGATCAATGAATTTGCAGTGGAGTAAAAATAAGCAAAAAAAAAAAAGTTTCTTCATGTTCTCTCATTCATGATGTGACCAGAAGGTGTCACACACATTTACAGTGGATCTTTCTGCTTCAAATAATGTCATCTAAAAGTTATTCATTCAAGTCCCAAGTAGATATTTTTTTAATTGATCCCAGATTGAGCTATGTTAACAAGCAATACTAGTCACAACACCAGTAAAGGAATTTTGGTAAAACCCTAGGGTTGAAGAAGACTATTCTTCACAACCAAGAGTAACAGTACATTAGCCCAAGTGTACCTACTTATTACAGGCTACAAAGAAAGGATGCTGCAGTAGAGTTTGTGCTAGTGATCTCTACACATTGTGTTGACATTTTTTTTTAATCTTCTTTCTTTTTTTTGCATCACAGAATTTCAGTGGGAGTAATCTTCTCCTACTGTGTGTGTGTGTGTGTGTGTGTGTGAGTGAGTGAGTGACATGAACTCATATATATAGTTATATAATGATACCTATATATAGATGATAAGCAAAATTTTGTTGTGATGCTCTATGTATTGATGTCTGCTACACATTTCCTTAAATCAAATGCTTGAAGGAAATGGGTATTTAGGTAAGCCTAATCCTTGCTTTTACTTCTAAACCAAGTTCCTGTTTTGAACTGTGGAGATGTCACAGTGAGTTATGTACTCTTCAAAAATTCATGAGGACTTTGTTCAAATCCTAAAACTTACATAAATAGAATGCAGTAGCATGTGGCTCAGCACTGGTGGCAGTGAAATGGGAAAGAAGAAAGGAGAATTTCAGGAAGCACATGGACGAGCTATCCTGGTGTTTATATAAAAAAAAGAGAGACCCTATCACAAACAAGGTGCAAGATGAAGATTCACATTTGAGGGGCTCCTCAGATCACTGTGACACTTCTAACTTCTATACACAGATAGGTCACATCTGAATATACAATCCACACATACAATCCTTCTTTTTAAATGAGTGTGTATGTGTGTGACATTAATTCATATATATGGCTATATAATAATACCTATGTATAGATGATTAGCAAAGATTTTTTGGGTAAGTTGATGACTTTTCTTCTTGATGTGAGAAAATGCCCAACAAAAGTCATTGAAGAAGGGAGTGTTTACTGGCTCCCAGAGAAGCAGGGAAGCAGGGATGTCACAGTAGACATTTTTATTTATCTGCAGTCAAGAAGCAGAGAAAGATTAATTCCAGTGTTCAGTTCACCTTTTTTCTTTGTACTTAGTTCAGGACCACAGCCCATTAGAAGGTATAGTCCACACTCTGGGTGAGTTTGCTGCCATGTTTAAACGTTCTTGGAAACAACTGCCTAGACAAACCTACAAACATGATTCAACAGTGATTGAAAACTTCTCAACCTGCCTATAAAGAGTAGAAATAACAAATTCAAATTTGCAAAGCAAGACTATATTTTCACTAAAATTCAATCTTCAATTGTGACTCATGTGCCAGTTATTTGCTACCAAGTACATCCGGCCTTTTTTCCTTCTTTCCTCACTTCCTTCCTTTCCTCTTTCTTTGTTTCCTTCTTTGTTTTTCATTATTGACAAGTTAATCCTTGAGAGAAGATTTATAATCACACTCCTTGTGAGATCAGTGTGTTTTTAATTTTCTCATGGTTTCTTTTTGTCATAATTTGACCTGAACCTTAGTGGACTTACTGCTTTTTTCATTCTAACTTTGATATTATTAGTGAATTTTATGACCTTCCCCTGATACCTGACTTCCATTCTAAGCCTTGCTGGGTCATAACTTCCATATAACTTCTGCTAACAGTGTTTTCTTTTCTTTTTTTGAAGATTTTTTTCCATATGGGAGACAAACACTTTTTGAATCTATTATGCTCCAATCTCAGAGGCAAACCATATATGTAACATACACACATAAATGGAAATATATTTTAATAAAAGTATATATGCATTTTGTAGAAAAATTCTCAGATACCTGTTGGAAACATTTCTGATAATCAAAGTTATGTAATAAAGATGATGTGTGCAGATTTTATAAGACTTGGGCTCACCTTCATAAAAATGCTTGCTTATTACCTTATAAATATTCTCTATGTATCACACAGCCTTAGTTTAAGGAAGGTAACTTCTTTTAGCAATATTAAGATATTGACTCTGGAATCAGCCAGGGAATGAAAAATGAAGTTATGCATATTTAATTTAGTCAGTGAAGATTTGGGTCTGCCTTTGAGAATAAGAAGGAAATTAATAACTCCACGCCCTCCTTTGCAAGGGTATTTATGAGGACAAAATTGCATCACAGCATATGGAAAAGCATCTGCAAAATAAAATAGGTTATAAAATATAAATAACTTTATGATTGTGCTTACAATTAATAATTATATTATTAAATCTTCCAGAGAAATATTCATTTGATGTTTTCTGAGTTTAATATTTTCTTAAAACTCTAAGGGCCAATTTCTTTATTTTACAAATACAAAAAAATCTATTCTATCAATAATAGAATGTATATTTTCCTCTGATTTTTAAAAATAGTTTAAGTATTCAACATTATCTTGAACAGTGTTTATTCCTGACAAACATTAAAAAAAAAGCTTGGGGTAGGGTCTCTTTTGTTATCCCATGAGAAAAATATAAATGATATAAAAAGAATAGCTTGTTTTATACAGGGAAATAAGTTATTACATATGGGAGGTTCACAGATATTAAATGACCATGTTTTCCCACATTGTGCAGTATGTATTTTCCTATGATACATTATCATCCATTCATTGAGGAATTTATCTGACATTAGCCCTGGCCTTTGAAACATTTATTTTTATAATAATTGTTACATATCAAAAAGAACAAAATGCAAGAAGATAAATAAATATACCCTAGACCTTATTTTTATTCATTTATATACATAAAAATTTATAAAATTTCAACAATTTTTTAGACAATAGTTCTTGTGCCAAATGGTGAGAAAATATTGCTTTCTTTTTTTATTATTAAAAGTCTTTTTCCATGTATCTCCCTTTTCACCCATTCTTCCCTCTTCTCAATCCCTCCCAGTCTGCCTTCAGCCTCCCCACACACCCCATCCCCCAATCCTCTCTCCCAAAAGGGCAAGAAGTCCCAAGGTAGGTCAGCTTAGCATCTACTCCAAGCAGGTTTGACTTTCTCATCCCAATATCAAGGCTGGGTTAAGCACTCCTCTGCAGGGAATGGGCTCCAAGGTACCAGCCCATTTGCAAGAATACAGTCTGATCCCACTCCTCATGGTTCTACATACTGCCCATACTGATCTACAGTTGCCTACCCTTGGAGGATCTAGCTCTTTGTCCTATGGTTCCCCAGGGACTGTTCTTGATTCAGTGTGCTCTCCAGAGCTCCAGATAGCCATCATTGTGGGACACCTCCTCATCCTCCTTATCTTTTTGTTTATATAGACACTTCTCCCTAACTCTTCAGGTGTAAGGAGAGCTTGGCCCAGTGCTTATCCATGGATCTCTATCTTCACCTCTTTTCATTGTTTGGTGTAAGTTCTGTGATGACACTTAGGGTGGTTATTCATTTGATTATAGGGGATGTTCTTTTTAGGCACCCCCTACATTATTGGTTGGGGACTTTTGGTTGAGTGAGAGGAACAAAAAAGTGGAAGAAAAAAAGAGATGAATATCTTGACAGAGGAAGCCAATGCAGGGTGGGAAAGAGACCAGGTGCTAGGGAAACCTCCAAGAACCCAAAGAAAATACTGCTTTCAATGTAGAAATGAAGGAAAAGTATACATCACATAATCAAGTTAATCTCATTTGTTAAACAAGAAGAATAAAAGAGAGGGAGTTAGAAAGAAGAAGAAGTGAAGGATGAGGAAAGTACAAGGGATGGTGTGTTGGTATATTAGGCCCTAAAATAGAGTATGCTCAGCAAAAAAATGAATTAGCCTCTATCTGATCTGGAAAATTTACAGTTTTGATCATGTCCTCATTTTGAAGACTGGGGTATTTCTAGATAGATATTCTTTTTGGCCCTAGAACAAAAAGTAATGTGGTAGAAGGTTTATGTCTTGATGATTTATAATCAACCTTCAGACAGTTGGATCTGTAGATAAGTGTGGGAACCCAGAGCTAGAGATTTCAGGCAAAAATGCTGCTGGCACTTCTAACTTTAATATTTAGCAAGCCTCTGTGTTTCTTGACAACATTTTTCTCCTAAAGCTATCAAATGAATTACAATGATAATATTTGTGCTGGTAGTTTATCTCTTATTTAAGGATTTCAAAATCCAAGGAAAGCTGGGCATGGAGGTATACACCTGTAATCTTAGCACATGGGAGACAAAAGCACAAGGATTGCTATAAGTTCAAGGTCATCCTGGTGTATGCAATGTGTTCCAGATCAGCTATTGATACATGGATAAACCCTGTCTCAAATAAAACAAAGCAAAATAAGAACCAGATTAAAAAAGCCAAAAGAACATTTAGGGCAGGCTAGTTAGATTAATGCCCACCATGTCTACTGTACATTTGCTTCTGCAATACATACATATATGTGTATATCTATCATTGTTGCCTGGATGTTTAGTGAAGAACCATTTTCAGAAAAGTCCTGACACCAAGAGTCTATATAGATTAGCTATATAATATGGTAAGCAATTTGTGTAGATTACAGTAAACTGTAAAGATAATTCTACAAGCTTTAGTTTCTTCTGTGCTCATCTGCAGAATGACTACTACATCACTCATAGCAAGTGTTATACCTACCAATAGCATGATCTCATTTCTTCTACATGAACTAGTTTTATTTTGTCATAAATATTAAACTGCTCTATAGTACTTCTGTTCACATAGTATTGTATTTTTTAGGTTGGAGCTCTCTTCCCTTTTGTTATCTACTTTGCAAAATTGCTTTTATGTTGCTTTTGGCTAAGGTCTCATGAGTTACTCCTTGACACTTTACACAGAAAATAGGGGTGAGCTGGTGCTGGATTTCATATTTATATTCAGGCCTTGAGGCCATGAAGTTTAGAATGCTTTTTGACTAGCTATTCTTTCATTGAAGTTGGTTTATCAGATTTTTGGCTAAAAACCTGATAGCTTCATTAATATCAGTTAATATGATATTGTGATATATATCAGAAAGAACAACTAGGTAAAAGTTAGTATAAAACTCATAGAGATACCTAGTATTGTTTTTGTTTGCTTCCACTCAGACCTGTTATATTTGAGAGACAGTGATTTAGGATAATTTTTTTTTTTGCCTAAAAATAATTGACTAATTTTGCTGCACATACATGTTTGCTGGGACCTGCAGAAACCAGAGAGGATGTCAGATCCCCTGGTTTGAGTTACAAATGTTTCTGAGCCATCAGACTTGGGCTCAGAACATAACTTAGGTTTTCTGCAAGATGTCTAAGTGTTCTTAGCTGCTGAGCCCACCTCTCCAGGCTTCCTGTTCTTAAGGCTTTTTAACATTCATTAGATTATTATTTGTGCAATCTCTGTTGTTCTCCACTTCTGTTTTTCTCTATTCTTTTCACAAGTGTGAACATGATTTCTGTGAGAGCAGTAGCTTTCACTTACTTTTTTTGTGACTTTCTCTCTTTTATTCTTCATTGTAATTCTGTCTTTATTTTTTTCTCATTGTTTATTTATTTTCTTTTTTAAAAAAATAATACCCATCGCTTTTTTTCCATCCTTCCTTCTTCTCAGTCATGTCCCAGATTCTCTCCACCTCATAGCCTCATCCATTGCTCATAGAATATTTAAAACATCTAGGGAAAGTCAATGAGGTCTGACATATGCAATTGAGGTGAGACCTGAGAGAAAACAAAAGTGGAAAATACCCTTGAACCATTGACACAGGAGACTACTTCCTAAATATAGCACCAGTAGCACAGATACTGAGAACAACAAAAATAAATGGCTTTATATCTACACTTAGAAAACTTTCCCGTATATAGTGAATTGTTTATACATAGATGGGTCAATCTTTATTTACATAAGGCAAAAGAAGTACTCTGTGAGAGATGGTCTAATTATCTAGGAGCATTTATCACACCTTCACTCAAAGCCCATCTCATGCTCTAGCAGTTTCAGCACTGCTTGATGGGATTTTAAAAAGTCATCATGTTAGGTCTCATCCTAGAGCTCAGAAAATATAATCTGCCTTCATCAAGTCCCAGGTACTTCTAATCACACATGACCATGTGTGGCTCCTGGTCTATTTAAGTAATTCCTCAAACTCTCATAACTTTACCTATACCTTAATTAATCTAGGCAAACTTTTCTAGTGCACCATATTCAGTGAAAACCTGAAATCTTTCCCTTTCAAACTCTCCAAAGTTATAATCAATCAACTAAGTTTGACACGTGAAGCTTATGAATCCAAAGATATATATTTAATAAAGTTATTTTCTTCCTTTCCTTAAATCTGACATCTGAGTAAAATGTACTTAAAACTCTTAAATTTATGTAAGTTAACCAGTACTTAAGTTTAATAAATAAGCTGTCTTTTCTAAATTAAGCTTTTTAAAGATAAAAAATTTAATAAATTATCTCAATAGAATTATAATTATATACACATGGCAAAAAAAGAAAAAGGAGGAAAACAAAAATTATAAACCAAATGCAAAATTATAACTCTTGTTAATTTAGTATGGGATAAAAATGAGTTAAGCTCTAGCTGTACTTGTCACAATAGTCATACTTTAAATATACAAAAGAGCTTAAACATAAATAAAATTTATATTTGTACATTTATGTGTCTATATGTCTACCTGCTTATATGTGTGCCTATGTATATATGGGATGAGGCTGCTAATATGTGCATGCTTAAAGAAATGGAAGATTGATGTTGGATGTCCTTAATTATCCTATACCATTTGTGTATGTGAGAGGGACAGGGTCTCTCACAGAGTTTGGCACTCTCCAAAGCCCAGAATCTTCTTGTCTCTCCTTTTTCAGCTTTGGAAGTATAAGCATATTCCACCATCCCAGATCATAAGTAGGTGTTAGGAATGTAATTATAGGCCCCTGTGTGCTTAAACAAGAGAACACAACTGAAGACAGGAGAATTTACATGTAGTTATTGAAAAAGAAGCAAAGAGGGGGCTGGAGAGATGGCTCAGTGGTTAAGAGCACTGACTGCTCTTCCAGAGGACCAGGGTTCGATTCCCAGCACCCACGTGGCAGCTAACAACTGTCTGTAGTTCCAGTTCCAGGCAAACACCAAGGCAAATAAATAAATAAATAAAGTTTAAAAAAAATAAAAAAAAATAAAAAAAAGAAAAAGAAGCAAAGAATAACAATCATATTTATGTGTGTTATATATATGTATATACACTGTATCTACTCTGTCTCTGTCTCTGTCTCTCTCTCTCTCTCTCTCACACACACACACACATACACATACACAGACACACACATACACACAATACACACATATACAAGATTACCATAATAAGGAAGCAACATTTGAGAAAACTCAGAGATTATGAATAAACTTTAGAAGAAAGTTGGTATCATGGTCTATTATTTTCTCAAAGAATATTTTTATAATATCAACCCAACATTTATCAAAAAAACCTACAAAGATATTGCATTAATTAACACACTCAATTTTTTCCAGTTATTTGAGAGATAGAGAAATGACTCAGTTGGTAACATGGTAGCCATATGAATATAAAGACATGAGTCTGATATAAAAGGCCTACAGAAAAAAAGCCAGATAGAAAGTGCATATTTGGAATCAAAGCTGTGTGGGGGGGGAACAGAAAGATCCCTGGGGCTTGTTAGCTCTCCAGTCAGACTTAAATGGCTAGCTCAGGTCTTATTGAGAGACTATTTCATAAAGTAGGATGTAGAGCACTTGAGGAATGACAAAGATGTCATCTGTTTTCCACATGTGTTTGCTTACAGAGGCACAAGCACCCAAATGAGCACAGTGACATGGCACATGGGTTTGGCCATTTACATCTACAGTCAGACAGAACACTGAATAGGATAAGTAGACAAGTTGGTCTCTTAGAGTAGGTTTAGTTAGTGGGAAGATCTGAAAGTCTGTGTTCACCCAATTGTTCCTCCAGAGCCACGCCTCCAGGTGACTGCATAGGACTTCAGTGAGATCTCAGTCAGAGAAATGTAAACAATAGTCCAGTTCTGAATAATAGGTCATATGTCAGATTGTGATTCTGGTTGTAAGAGGCTTCTCACACATTTGATATACATTCCAGTATCACTAGAAATAAGCATTCTGAAAAGCTGAATACGCATCACAGCTTTGAGGGATAATTTCTTCTGGAACTGGATATTTTGTGTGTCATAGCTGACTTTCACAGAGCAAGGCCTGTACAATATACTAAACAATTTTGATTTCTTCAGAGAAAAACAGTCATGTGAGATCATCTCCATTGCTCTTCGGTTAATTGCTGCCAAACATTAGAATTAGATAAATTCTAAGTAGGCTTATATGCTTTTGATTATCATATATTAATTATATATATTCCATTATGACATTTTCAAACAACACACATACATATAATGTGCTTTGGTCATATTCATCTTTATTACTCATTCTTGCTTTTCTTATCTCCCCCACTCCTTCTGAACCCTGTCTTGTTCTCTACTTGACCTTTTTTTATTTTTATATAATTTTGATATTATTGTTTCCATGAGCTTCATTAAGGTTGCTATAGAATCATAAATGACAACTTTTATTTATTTATTATTTATGTATGTATGTATTTATTTATTTTTGTTTGTTTGTTTTTATCAGAGCATGGCCAACTTAACAATGGCTACACCACCGTAGAAAAGATTGTGTTCTACTAATTAACCACTAACTGCAAAGAAAAATCTTCAAGGAGGTCTGAGGCTTCTAAACTCCTGTATCTTTTATGATAGAAGGTCCATTTCTCTATGCAAACACCATTAGATAACATTTTTCTTGGGAAGGTTTTCACAGCTGCTGCCAGATTGGGGATTAGATTGAATTAAAAAGCCTGAGACTGGCCAGAAGAGAGGCAGAGGGTCTGGCAGATAGCACTGTTTGGCAAACAGCATTTGGCTTGAGTAGGCTCAATCAATAATTTTCATAACACGACTTTGACTTCTTCATCCTTACTTTTTTTTTTTTTTTTAGAAAACTTAAGTTGTTTTTTAGGTCCATGAATTAAATTAAATGAAAAAGCAAGATGTCAGAAGATGAGAAATCCCCATCCTCCACGCCTGTCTTTCAAGCATCCTTTAGCAGTCCAAGGACCATCAAGGTAATCCTGCTATTCTCACCTGGTGTGCAAGGTCTCATGCAATGACATTGATTTATTTCTCTTCTTTAGAAAAAACTTCACTATGTTGTCCTGGCTGGCCAGGAACTCACAAAGATCAGTCAGCCTCTACCTTCCAAATGCTAGGATTAAAGACACTGGCCTGCATTCTCAGCTAACCTTGGCTTCTTTGCCATATTAAATATGCCTTTGCTAATCCCTAGATCAACTATGTTCATAGCATCATTATTTGTAATAGCAAGAACCTGAAAACAATCTAGATGCCCCTCACTGAAAAATGAATTAACAAACTTGTACATCTGCACAATGGAGTACTACCAATCAGTTAGAAAAAATGAAATTCTAAAATTTGCAGTCAGATGGATGGATATGAAGAATATCATCCTGAGAGAGGTATTACCATCCAAGAAGGAGAAGCAGGGTATGTACTCACTCATTAGTGGACTTCAAAAAACACCAACAACAAAAGATGTCGTTGAATACAAGAGCTCAAAGCTAGAACATAGCTAAATGTCACAGTGCCTCATTCTGCATTGATGACCTCTGACTAGGGTGTGGGTGAGAAAAGACTTGTTTTCTTTAAGGGTCTGGCCACAGGGAGTTTAATTATTCTCCAGTAAGTAAGTGAGCAGCATGAATGGGCATTTTTGTAAATGGGGAGATCATAAGATTGGGTATGAATTTGAGAGGTCTGATAACTGAATTTGCTGGGGTACATGATTTAAAATTACCAAATAATAAATATATAAATAAATTAAATAAATAAATAATCAGAGGTTTAATATTAATTACAAACTGTTTGGACTATGGCTCAGGATTCTTGCTAACTCTTACATGTTAAATTAATTCATTTCTTTCAATCTATTTATTGTCATGTGTCTCATGGCTTTGTCTGTGGTACATTACCTCTTAGTCCCCATGACAGCTCCAAGTTTCTTCTTCAATTCTGCTTTTCTTCTCCCTGTATCTCTCTTGGATTTCCCACTTGGCTATATTTTGTCTTGCCATAGACCAAAACAGCTTTTTCATTAGCCAACTGTAGTAACACCTATTAATAGCATACAGCAAAACCAATCCACAGCAATTCCCATTTAATTTAAATTATCACTTGGAAAAACTGACTCACAAAACACAATACATTGTTATGAGTATCTATAGAAAATAATGTTTATATCTGCTTGTACATTTTTATATTGAGACTCTAAGTCAATTGGACTTAACTAAAAAATTGTTTATTTTCAGCCTTATATATAATTATGTGAAAATAAAGGTAAGATTGTGAAAAAAAGAAAACACAGCTATCTTTTGTGCTATGCTATTAACCATTTATGGCACCATTTACAAAAATGATGCGGTGTATTCAAGTGGAATGCTGTCCTACTATTAATATATTAATATTCTTATATTAAATAGTAATGAAATAAGCTAAAAATAAAAATGAATTGCTTGCCATGAGACAACTAACATGCTGGTCTCAATCACACACCTGTCTCAATCCAAAATGGGTGAAAGATGTCTTCAGGTAAGTGCCTCGTGGATCTTCAAAGCATCACAGAATTTAAAAAAATAAAAGCAAAATAAAATAAAAATAAAAAAGTCCTAGTAACTAGGAGACTTTGCTCCAGGGAAGTACAGATTTCTGAGAGCAATGATCATTTGCTGAACCAAAAATGAAATGCATCCCTGTCTTCAGAACTTTAGGACTCTCAGTTTCCCTCAGGCTGTCTCATTCTAGGCTAAACAAAATCAAGTCAGAACCAAGTTTCAGACTCTTCAGACTTGGCCCTGGGGAATCTCCTATGGCTCTGCATCACTCAGTGACTTAAACATACTGCATGGGTGGTCAGCCAGTATGTGTTGAGGAACCTGTATGCCATGTATTTATAATAGGATGCAGCCACACACCTAGCTACACAGGAATCCTCAAATTTTCATTTTGATATTCTACATACTCTCAACCATATTGCAAATTCCTTGAATGTAGTCTTACAAATCTTGCATGATTTTTGAGGTCCAATAAAGTGTTACATAGAGGTGTTGCCAAAAAAAAGAAAAGAAAAAAGATGATTCTCATAAAGAACTTATTTGTGATTTTTATCTTGCTTCCCATAGGTTAGGTAGAAAGAGAGGTTCGAATTTTATAGGTGTCCTTGGACAAGGGCTACAGATTCCTGATCATTACCAGAGACATTGTTTCCCATTATTAAACATAAAATTGTAGTTCTATTTCTACATAAAGTTCTCCAATTGTCAATGTTTTCCCATCATTTTGTGAATTAACTGTTCACAAAAAATGTAAAATTACTCTCTTGTTTTCTTAGAGAAGTAAGGAAAACCAACATATGTTTAGTGCCAACATTGATGAATAAACATAAAACAACTGGATCAGTTAGACAGTCACTATATTTCATATTTATTAACATTTTAAGACATCCAATTTTAAGTTATAAAACCCCTTAAATTATAAGTGGTTAATTGGTCTTAACCCTTTATTTTAAATAAAAATTCCCTGACATATAAATCTCTCTTTTTGGCATAAGCTTTTGTTTTACAATATAATGTATTTATCATCTTAAAGTTAGTTTCATTTTGGAAAGATATTTTAGGTGAGGGATGGAAGGTGAGGAACGGAAGAGGGATGGGAGAAGAGAAAGGAGTGAGGAGGGAAAAAGGGGAAAATAGAAGGGAGACAAACACACACAAAAATATAAAATAGAAGGGAAGAAAGAAAGAAATACGGAAAGAAGAAAAAAAGAAGAGACAGAGAAGGAGAGAGTATGAAAGATCAGAGAGGTGGCTTTGTGGATAACTGAGCTCTGTGCAAGCTTAAAAATCAAAATCTGGACTCAAATTCCCACTAAAAAGCCTGGTATGGTTGTCTGTACCTACACAGCACAGTGTTGTGGCGAATATATACAAGAGAGTCACATACCTTGTTTCAGTGCTATGGTCCAGCCTCTGCTTGTATTCAGGTCCAGGGACAGTGAAGGGTGTTTGCACAATGAAGAAATCTGAACACCAAGGTTTTACCCAAGTGGCACTGGATAGCTCAAGGAGCTATCTTTATTTATACTTTAACAGATGTTTTTGTATGAGGCTTACACGAACAGCTTTATTATTATTAGCACCTCCTATTTTTTACTTTTAAGACATACATCATATTTTAAGAAATATATCGTAATTATTATAAAGTTTTATTGTTATTTATGCTTCCCCAAATACAGCTTCCCACTCCCTAGATAATCTTATTTTAGACATAGAGTTCATCATTTTTGCAGGCTTAACTAATTATTGAACCAGACATAGTCTTCTCTTAAAACACTTATGTAAGCTGGCAGCTACTAATGGTCACAGAGTTAGAAAGTAACAGACATGGGTACAATGCTTTAAGGACAACAATATTCAAACCCAAACACTTATATTATGTTTGCAAGATATGCTTTTATACAGTTTCCTTTTCTACAAGACGGTCCTATGTAAAAGGCTGACTTTGATAAGGCATTTCTTTTTCAAACCACTATACCATAATTCTTCCACCAATATAAGCTCTTCTGTATGGAAACAGTTGATCTATCCACCTTATATTATACACTGCACTGTTCCCATTGGATCATACTAGATTTCATTATTGAATCTATATGCTTGTCATCCAGGTAACTTATTTTCAATAGTTTGCATTATGTGTTTTTCTGAGACCTTTCCTCTATCCTGTGTATGAATGTCATATTCTCTTTTCCAGAACTGAGAAACATGGTTAATGTTGTTAAGTGTTGTTTCCTCATATGTACTTAACTGTCTCTATTGAGTCAGAAAAGTTCCCTGCATTAGAAATTATAGTTAGTGATTTCAGATTAGAGATGTGAGAATCATTAATGTCTTGTTAAATCTTCGAGGAAAATATCAAGGAAGAACAGAATTTTCATGGGCAATTATAGCTTTTGCATATGTGACTGACAAAGTAAAAACTAAAAGTCACCCAAAGAATCAATAATATAATGTGAGAGAAAAGATCCTGCAAGCTGCAAGAATTTTGCAAATCCTTACACTGTTCCATGGCTTACTGCACCTTGCCAAGTGAGAATCCATTTCTATTGGCGCTATGCCCAAAGGAAACACACTGGATGACAGGTAATCATATGCTGATGCTAGACTAATATTTATGACCCTCAACACTCCATGTTCAGTAAAGACTTCATGTTAAAGTAATAAGGTGGAGAGTGACATATTAGGCAGCTGACATTCATTTGTGTCCTCTGTGAACATGTGTATATGTGTATACCAGTGCACACGTGCACCATATTCATATACATTCATACACATAGAGAATACTGGAGAGTGAGGGAGGGGGAGGAGTAAGGAAAGGAAAAATCAGGAGGGAGGGAGGGAAGGAGATAGACACATTCTAATCTGTACCATTTTACCGATTCCTATGAAAAACTCTAAATATAGAGTTTCTTCATAATTAGTAGTAGCTATTATATTTATAGAGTTAATAACTTTTAGGTAAAAAAGAAACAAAGCACATTAGGTGCATTTTTATACAACTAGAAATAGAACACAAATAAAAGAAGAGCATAATGTCATATTTTAAAACATCAAAATAATAAGCTGTCAGGCTATTAAAATTGTTACTAAACACTGAATGAGAAATCTCTGTCATCCTACTTTTACTCACTGAATAAATTTTCATAAGCAAATCAAGGCACTGAACAGTAAGATATTCTACTGATTTCTCAACTCAGAGACTTCTAGACATTAAATTTTTTGTTGAAATTGCAGAAGTTAGAACTGGTTGTGGAAAGTTCAGAAAATATCCATAGCTTTATAGAAATCCAGTGCAGTCCTTCAAACACCACCAGCTTGTAGCTCCCCTGTCAATCATCAAGAATGGTAGATAGAGAAGGAATTCATAAAACCCTCACTGAGTGTGGTTGGCAGCAGCTAGGATATAAGCGAAGAGAGCATTAGGGACTGTTTACAACAATTAACTGACCCAAAGCCTAGTCATTCATTCAACAGTTCTAGTAATGTTACTTTCCTTGTATCCATTCTTTAATATTCAGAACTTTCTCAAATACCTCAAGAAATTGCATACATTCCTGTGCTGCCAATGATACATATGATATGTTAGGATGCTAAGTTAAAATTATGTATTTTCATGCACCTGGGAGCTAACACCAATGGCAGCGTGTATGACAGGAAGCAGGGAATCTTGACAGAACTGTTTGCCAGGTTAAAGTATAGAAATTTTAATAAGAACTTCAAATCAAAAATCTACATGGACATCCAGCTGACAATTAACATCTAGTTAACACAATATTCATATCATAGTAATAGGAAGGATGCTGCCACTTACTACTGACTTTTTTTTTTTTTTTAACCCCGCCCCACTACTGACTTTTCAATAGTTGTTTTACACTTTGTGTGTGTACTGTGTATAGTTCTTATGTGTGTATATCCTTGTGGAGTTCAGAAGTTGAATTTCAGTGTATTTTATCAGTTGTTCTTCATATTAATGTTGGAAATAGAGTTTTACTAGAACCCTGCTAGCCAGTCGACTAGACCAGCTGGCTAACTAGTGCTAGGAATTTGCCTGTGTCCATCTTCTCAGGGCTGGAAACACAGATTTTAAGTAGGTGCTGATGATTCTAACTCAAGTATCCTAATGCTGGAACAATAGGACTTTATTCACTAAAAAAATCTCCTCAGCCTGATGTATGCATTCTAAGATGTGTAATATGAACAGGAAATATGACATACTTTAGGTATGTTCCCACATCAAATAATGAAGTTCATTGTCCAGGGACTAGAAAGGTTAAAATCACCTGCCATTTCTTAGTTAGACTTGATATTGTTGTTATAAAGATCAAGACCAAAAGAAACTTGGGAAGGAAAGAGTTTATTTTATCTTACAACACTCAGGTCACAATCCACTATGAAGACATGAACCTGGAGGTAGGAGCTGATGCAGGGGCCATGGAAGAATGCTGCTTACTGACTTCCTCCCCATGGCTTGCTCAGCTTATATTCATGTATATCCCAGGGCCACCTGCCAAAAGATATTTCCATGAACAATGAGATAGGCCCTCTACACCTACTATTAATTGGGAAAATATATGTATAGACTTGCCTACATGTTAATCTAATGGAGGAGATTCCTCAGATGTGGTTCCCTCTTCTGAAATGGCTCTAGCTTATATCTAGGTAATATAAACTAACAATGATAAAATTTAGGTCTCCAGCACCAACAATAGACATCCTACAACCACCTGTAACTCCAGATCCAAAAGGTTTGATGCCTTCTTCTGACATTTGTGAGCACTTGCATACAAATGACATGTGCACACACACACACAGGTATGCACACACACATACATAAAATTCCTTAGTTAATGGAATAATTTACTAACATCTTTGGATAATAGTGATTATTTGCTCTTTCTCAGTTAAAATAAATAAACCTCCACAAATGAGTCTTTGCAATTTTGAATTTCTCATTCCTGCTTAAAATTATCACTCATTGCTTCCAAAATCTATCAGTTTGGTGGCAGGCTGCCTTCTGTCATGCCACTTATCTTCTTTACATTTATCTTTAGCTGTTCAAATGTCTCCTGAGCACTTAACATGCAGAGAATTGTCTAATTAGTAATGTAATCAATTGGATCTTTTGAAGTATCAATTTATCTAAGAAGATCTTGTTTAAAAAAATAAGCTAGTAAAAAAATAACCTCACAATAAAGTGGCATTACAATAAGGTGTGGTGATATAGTTTATATTTAATAAAAGCAGCCTGGTATATCAGAGAACACACAATAAAGCCATGCAGGTTAGAGAGTGGTAACTCACACCTTTAATCCCAGCATGAGAAAGACTGAATGGTGACCTAAGACTTCAATCCCATAACTCCAGAAGCAGAGACAGTGTTCTCTGAGTTAAAGGCCTAACTACCAAACTGTAGCTTCTAGAATTATGATGCAGAGTTGAACACGGAAGTGAAACAACTGGACAAAGAAGGTAGTAAATGCAGGTGTAGGCAGACAGAGACCAGCCAAGCTGAGAACTCTGGAAGATAGATTTTACCTTGAGAAATTGGCTGTGTAAGAATTAACTTGTGGTCTGTTTTCTTTCTTTGATATTCCTGCTTTCCTCCCAATAACTGATTTTGAGGTTTTATTAAATAACAACTAGAATTTGTGATTCAATAAGATAATGCACAAAAATAGATTTTCAGTATTTTCAGTTTATTGTTAAATTTAAGTGTTCACTTCCATAGTATATACCTTCTTTTTTAATACATATTAATTATCCATTAAGTAATCTTACACTGCTTTTTACACTATTCTATAAATTATTGCTTTAGAATGTATATGTATATATATACATGAACACACAACCCCAACTCATTCCGTATCCTGTTCACTATATCACCTCCTAATTTCATGTTTCCTCCTCCTTCTCATTCCACTCTTGCTCCAGCAGCCCATTACGCTCAATTAATGCTTATCTTATGGAATAGGTGTGGTGCCATATTGGAGCATCAGTGGCCACACCCTCAGAGAAGAATAATTTTCTGGATCCCAGCAGCTACTCACTAATAATAACCCCTCTTAAGAGGTGGATCCTAGAATGCACATTCTTCAACTATTCCATAATTGCTACTGCTTTGATATTTTGCTGATCTTGTGCAGGTAATTACCAGCTGCTGTGAAATCATGAGTGTGATATTCATGTCCTGTCTAGGAAACAAAAATTCACTGCATTTTGCCTCATCTTCTAGCATTTTTATATTTCTTCTTTCTCTCCCTGAGTGGTTTCTGAGCCATGGTGGAGTGTGGGAGATATTGTTGTAGATTTACTGTTTAGGGAAAACTACATTTAGTCTCTTTTCTCTGTCTCTGCACTGGACTGCTCTATGACTATGTTATTACTTAGTTTTCACATTCCATGAAAATAGAATCATGGTTAGTGAGATTTCTCACATTAGGTTAATATATTATTAACATTTTATTTGCATTCAAGCATATGTTAATATTTATTGCCTTCTCTAACTATTGTTCCATACTATACTGAGGCACATGTCTTCAGTGTCAGGTTGTGACTACTGAGACACAATTCTCCCAGGTCAATCAACTTTGGGATTCTTGACTGTCCAGTATATGTCAGCCATTGTTGGGCTCATCATGTCCTATAAGCCATCTGGTAAATCACTGCATATAATATTATCTATCTGTCTGTCTATCTGTCTATCTATACACATACACATATCTATACACATAAATAGATAGATGGTAGATAAAGAGATAATATAATACCCATAGTTCATTCTATTAATTCTGATTTTTAAAGAGATCTCTTATTACATGAATGATGTAATTGTATCACATAAAATGAAAAATAGCATACTATATATTTATGTAATTATTTCTGTAGACAAATATATTTATTTTAAAATAAGTCTATAAGTCTATTTCTAAGGAAATGTTTGCAAGCCCAAGGGTGGCTGCATAATTCATCATAAATAGGAAAGGGTTCTAGAATGATAATAAAACATAATTGCAACAAAGTAGAATACTAACAGTTATTTAATGTCTCTTGATGAAGAATGAATAAAATCACAACATAAAAGATTTTTTTCAGTCTTATAGGAAAGCCTATTTAAATGATAAGTTGTTATAACTGTATAGTAAAAATATTTTTACAGATTTGTTAATACATAAGTAATTACAAATATGTGGCATAATATTTTTCTGAAATCTTATAGCTCTGTCTGTTTAATTGTACTAGTATTAATCTAGCATGTACTTTAAATTGTTATCAACAAATACAAAAGTTAAAATAAAAATTAGAAGATGAAGCATCTAAGTAATTTTTTAAACTAACAAAATCTTGTTTAAAGATTTAAGTGTCTATATCATGAGTATATAAATTTTTGAATCTTCCTGTTCATAATTTTAGTTATATACATTTTGATATTAATTTAAATTAATTATTTAGTAAAAATTAATTTGTTAATGTCATCAATGTTCATCATTACACATATTCACATTTGTCAAAATATAAACCTCAGAATAATCGAAGGGGAAACTCTTCACTCAGAAAATAAAACTGAATTAAACCAAAACAATGCTTTAAAATATTTAAAATTTTACTTTCTTTTATCTTTAATTACATGTGTTTAAGTGATTATGTGTACTTTTATGAACATGAATGCAATGCCTGAAGAGTCTAGAAGAGTGCATTTGTATCCACTGGAGCCTAAAAGCACCCTTACCTAGCTGCTGAGAATTGAAGCTATGTTCAATATAAGAATAGTATGTGCAATAAATTTCTAAGCTATCTCCTCAGTTATACTTGGAATTTAAATATATTTCAACACATTTGTAGTCATGATGGTTAATCTTACTTGTCTAATCAACAGCATAAGGATCACCAGGGAAGAAAATCTCTGGGCATGACTGGGTTGAATCTTCAAGATCAGGTTATTTGAAGTGGGAAAACTTACTATAAATATGAAAAGCATCATCCAATTAACTAGGGCACCAGACTAGATAAAAAAGGGAAACTTAGCTCTTTTTTCTTCTTGAATCTGGATGCAGTGTGGCATCCGCCTCCTGATCCTAATGTCATGCCTTCCCTGCCATGATGCCCTGTACTCTCAAACTTAAATTACTTATATCAGTTACTTGTCCCAGCAATTAGATAAGTAACTAATCTAGTGATTTAAATTTAGAGTTAATTTCCACATGTTGAAGCATTTTATACCAAATTAAGGTTTCAATATTTAAATCAATGTATATGAAGAATGTATTAGGGTAATTATTAAAAGAACAATAGTAATTGTGTCACAGAAATAGTTGGAATATCATAAAAACAAAGATAATACATATTTGAAACATGATTAAAATATATTTTTAGTTTTAAACCCAAAGCACAAATACTGTATGTGTCAGTTAATGTTCTTTGGTAGCCTATATTGTGCCTCTTCAATTTTTCCCTGCTTATAGTTTTCTGTAGAAATCATATAATAGAGTCAGTTTGAAAAGAGCTCACATGAGGTTATACAAAGTATATTCAAATGGGTTATTCTGTTCAGACAGTAATTCATTTCTTTTCAAACACAAATGAATTTTCCATACACAGAATTATAAAATATAATGTCAAAAGGAAGAAAAATATTAGTCATTTCTGAATTTTTATGAGTAAATGGTGTGGCTTTCTTCAGGACAGCATATGCGCTAATAATTTCCATTTAATTAGTTTGTGCTTATGAGGTTGCAAAAACAAACCCGCATTCTCACTGACATTGAAAAATCTGGTTAATTAGCTAATTTCATAATTGTAAAATTAACATCCTACTTGACTAAAATGGCTCATTTTAAAATAAGATAATTCACTTAAAAGTGAAAAATTATCTGCAGAAAATCTCAGAGGAACACTTGATATATGATCTTTTGTTTATCAGTGAACATTCTTCAACTTTTGAAAAATAATTTCTAAAGAAACCTCATGTAAAAGGAGCCTTTCCTCTTGGTAACTTTATGACAAAACTGTATTAGTAGTTTAGGGTCAGAAAGTCCCTGGCCACTCTGGCAGGAGCGTATCCTTTCTGGTGGATTGTTTCTATAAACCTTCCTTGTGATGATTAATCTTGGTGTCCCCCTTCACTGGGTTTGGGGTCACCTAAAACATGAATTTCTGAATGTGTATGTGAGGGTGCTTTTAAAGAGGATTGATTGAGGAGAAAAGATCCAGTCTAAAATGAGCCATTTCATGGGCTGAGTAAAAGGACAGCATGTGTGGCACCAGTATTCATTTGTTCATGATTCCTGACAATAGACACAGTTTGACCAGTTACCTCAAATTCTAGCTGTTACAGCTACATTGGTTTCATTTATCCTCAGGCCTTTCAATCCCTCAAACCCAGAGTTTAAATAAATGGTTTTTTTTTCCTTAAGTAGCATTTGCAGGTGCTACAGCAATGAGACAAGCAATTAATACAGATCCTCATGTATATTTGTAGCCAAAACAATGATATCACATATGTATTTTCAGAAATGCATAGTAGAACGTGCACTCAGGAGTGGCCACTCCACGTTTCTGTTACTTAGTTAAGCCTGGGCCTTTGAGTCACTGTTTCTTTTTTCACTCTCTACCTACTTGGTAATGTCTCACTAGCTTAGTAACTTGTTCCAAGCCATCTCCAGCTCTCCCCACGTGCTTTCCTAACATGCTTACGTTGCTGAAAAGCATCTCCAGGTCCACTCCATAGCTTCTATACTGTTAGTAAACTATTTAGACTCTTCCTCACTTTCCTTCCTCCCTTTTCTCTGGAGCCCAAGCAAACTTTACAGAAATGTGGATGTGTTGTCATCCTCTTTCACACTTGTTACTCAGAAAGACTTAACTTCCCTAGTAACCACACTTGTCTAAAGCCATCTTCTTATTCTTTGCTTGTGTTAAAATTCAAACCTTAAAGGTGTATGGCAGAGTGATGGACATAATTTGCATAAAATGCAATCCTATTGAAAGAAAATCTGAGAGCACTGGGCTTGACGTTCATAAACAGATCCATTATGTTAGAAATTAAAAAGCAGAAACTAATAGTACAAGGGCTGAGGATGTACCTCAGTGACAGTGCTCACCTTCAGAGTCCAAAGTCATTCTTGACACCATAGAGAATACAACAAGGCCAGCCTAGTTTCTTGACCCAATAAGACTCACAACAGGCAGAGTCACTTGCGGAGAATCCCCAGAAGAGTGCTGTGGAGGTCACAGGACAATTTGCAGGATTCTGTTCTTCCCTTCTACTTGGAAGTCCTTAGGATGTAACTTAGTTCTACAGGATTGGAGGCAAGTATCTTTCCTACTGATTAATCTCTAAGGATAAGAATATATAAATTAGCTTATAATAAAGATTTTGTTTCATTTTATTTGCAAATTTGGTCACAAACTTTAAATAGCTATAAATATGTCCACATATGCATTTGTATCCACTTATTAGTTTCCATAGATTAGTTATTAGTTATTAGTCTTATTAGTTTTCATAGATGATCTGATATAATTTCATTGACTTAATCTTCCTGTTTCTGAAAAAGGATTTCTTTTATTCCTGCTGTTAATAAATATACACAGAAATTTATGGTTTCAAAAGTTCTACTCAACACATAATTTGTTAACAAATATTATTCTTCATTTGATGGTTAACAGTTCACATAATTCCTAGTTAAAAACTAGTATTCATCCTAGTATTAGAATCTAGTATTTCTATACAAGACCTGAAAGAGGTAGATTTTAACTTATTTTCTTTTTTTTCCTTCTTCTTTATTTATTTTGTATTTATCAAGAAAAACAGTAAAATGAATTTAAAATGCTGATAAGGTAACAATAACTATAGTTACAGTATAGATAAACGATAGTTTATCTTCTTTATAAAGAAGATAAAAATCATAAGCATGATTTATCAAGGGTGATAATGCAAATAAGATTGCTACACATATATTTACTTTGTGTTCAGCTTTCCCTCTGAATTTTTTTTCCATCCCCGTATATCCTTATTCAAGGTCTCTTCCCCCTCCCAACACATCTGGTCATTTTTCTTCTCTGCAACTCCCCATCCCCTCCCTGGGCAGGGAGCAGACAGTCCTATGGTCCCACTGACCCAATAATGCTTGGATCAGTCTTCACTCCTGGCCAAATCCAGTTTTGTCCCCCCTCCCTCAAGAGTGTATCAGGTGTTCCTATAGTTGGACTGGGGTTTGAAAGGTCAGTCCAGTGTATTTCTGATCCCAAGCTGTTCAGTGGTTGTGGTTTGCCGCTTGGGCATGCTTGGCTTTTTTCTTGTTTGTTTGTTTAGAGACCACTAGTGATTGAGTACATCCCCTGCTTATCTCTCTGAGTTTGTGATACCTCGCTCAGGAGGATATTCTCCAAATCCATCCATTTGCCTGTGAATTTTAGGATATCATTTTTTCTTACTGCTGAGTAGTATTCCACTGTGTAGATGTACCACAGTTTGTTAATCCATTCTTCAGTTGAGGGACATCTAGGTTGTTTCCAGGTACTTGCTATTACAAATAATGCTGCTATGAACATAGTTGAGCTAATACCTTTGGAGTGTGAATGTGCCTCTTTAGGGTATACACCCAGAAGTGGTATTGCTGGGTCCTTGGGGACATTGATTCTCAATTTTCTGAGAAACCTCCATATTGTATTCTAATGTGGCTGAACAAGCTTACACTCCCACCAACAATGGAGGAGTGTTCCCCTTGCTCCGCATCCTCTCCAGCATAGGCTGTCATCTGTGCCTTTTATCTTAGCCAATCTAACAGGTGTTAGGTGGTATCTCAAAGTTGTTTTGATTTGCATTTCTCTGATGACTAAAGATGAAGAGCACTTTTTCAGGTGCCTTTCAGCTATTCGTAGTTCCTATGCTGAGACTTCCCTTTTTAGTTCTGAACCCCATTTTTTGATTGGGTTATTCAAGGTTTTGGGATCTAAATTCTTGAGCTCTTTATATACCTTAGAGATCAGTCCTCTATCACTGGTAGGGTTGGTGAAAATCTTTTCCCATTCTGTAGTCTGGCACTTTGTCCTATTGACAGTGTCCTTGGCTTTGCAGAAGCTTCCCAGCTTCAGGAGATCCCACTTATTGATTATTGGTCTCAGTGCCTGTGCCAGTGGTGTTATATTTAGGAAGTGGTGGCTTGTGCCAATTTGTAGAAGTGTATTTCCCACTTTCTTTTCTATCAAGTTCAAAGTGGTTTGGTTTATGTTCAGGTCTTTGATCCACTTGGATTTGAGTTTTGTGCAGGGTGACAGGCTCGGATTATTTGCATTTTTCTACACACTTCCTTCCAGTTATGCCAACACCATTTGTTAAATATACTATCTTTTTTTCCATTGAATGTTTTGGGCCTCTTTGTCAAAAATCAGATGTTCCTAGCTTTTGGGTTAATGTCTGAATCCTCAATTCTATTCCATTCGCCCACAAGTCTGTTTTTATGCCAATATCAGGCTGTTCTTAATACTGTAGCTCTATAGTATAATTGAAGTCAGGGATGGTGATACCTCCTGAGGTTCTTTTGTTGAGTAAAATTGTTTTGGCAATCCTGGCTTTCCTGTTATTCCAAATGAAATTGAGTATTGTTCTTTCAAGGTCCAAAAATTATTATGTTGGGATTTTGATGGGCAGTGCATTGAATCTGTAAATTGCCTTTGGTAGAATTGCCATTTTTACTATGTTGATCCTACCAATCCAGGAACATGGAAGAGCTTTCTATTTTCTGATATCCTCTTCAATTTCTTTCTTCAGTGATTTAAAATTTTTGTCAAGTAGGACTGTTACTTCTTTGGTTATAGTTACTTCAAGGTATTTAATACTATTTGCAGCTAATATGAAGGGTAATGTTTCCCTTATTTCTTTTTCAGCTCTTCTGTCTTTAGTCTATAGAAGAGCTACTGATTTCTTTGAGTTTATCTTGTATCCTGCTACATTGCTGAAGGTGTTTATCAGTTGTAGCAGTTCTTTGCAAGAATTTTGTGGATCACTTATGTATACAATCATATCATCTGCAAATAGAGATAGCTTCGCTTCTTCTTTTCCAATTGGAATGCACTTAATCTCTTTTCATTCCCTTATTGCTTTAGCTAAAACTTCAAGAACTATATGGAATAGATAAGGGGAGAGAGGACATCCTTTCTAGTTCCTGATTTTAGTGGGATTTCTTTTGAGTTTTTCTCCATTAAGTTTGATACTGACTGTCGGCTTCTTGTAAATCGCCTTAATTATATTTAGGTATTCTCCCTGAATTTCTGATCTCTCCAGGGCTTTAATCATAAAGGAGTGTTGGATTTTGTCAAAGGCTTTTTCCGCATCTAAGGATATGATCATGTCGTTTTGTTCCTTTAGTTTGTTTATATGATGGATAACACTTACAGTTTTTTTTTATGTTAAACCAGCCCTGCATTTCTGGGATGAAGCCTACTTGGTCATGGTGGATGATATCTTTTTTGCATTGTTGTATATGGTTTGCCAAAATTTTGTTGAGAATTTTCGCATCAATATTCATGAGGGAAATTGGTCTGTAGTTCTCCTTCTTTGTTGTGTCTTTGAGTGGCTTGGGTATTAGGGTGACTGTGGCCTCATAAAAGAAATTTGGCAATATTCCTTCAGTTTCTACTGTGTGAAATAGTTTGAGGAGTAACGGTAGTAATTCTTCTTTGAATGTTTTATAGAATTCAGCACTGAAACCATCTGGACCAGGGCTTTTATTTTGGGGGAGGTTTTTAATGACAGCCTCAATTTCCTTAAGGGTTATAGGCCTGTTTGTTTAGGTAATTAATCTGATCTTCATTTAATTTTGGAAGATGGTGCCTGTCCAGAAAGCTGTCCATTTCTTCTAGGTTTTCCATTTTTGTGGAATACAGATTTTCAAAATATGATCTGATAATTCTCTGTATTTCCTGGGGGTCTGTTGTTATGTCCCCCTTTTCATTTCTGATTTTGTTGATTTGAGCACTCTCTCTCTGCTTTTTGATTAGTTTGGCTAAGGGCTTATCTATCTTGTTGACTTTCTCAAAGTACCAACTCTTAGATTCATTGATTCTTTGTATTGTTCTTTTTGTTTCAATTGTATTGATTTCAGCTCTAAGTCTGATTACTTCCTGCTCTCTACTCCTTCTAGGTGAGTTTGTTGCTAATTGTTCTAAGGCTTTCAGCTGAGCTGTTAGGTCTCTAGTGTGGGATTTCTCTAGCTTTTTCATATAGGCATCTAGTGCTATGAATTTTCCTCTTAAGATTGCTTTTATTGAGTCCCAGAAGTTTGGATACATTGTGGATTCATTAAATTAAATTAAATTCATTAAATTCTAGGAAGACTTTGATTTCTTTCTTAATTTTTTCCTTGACCCAGAGATGGTTCAGCTGAGTAATGTTTAGTGTCCATGTGTTGGTAGGCTTTCTTTGGGTTTTGATGTTGTTGAACTCTAACTTTAGGCCCTGGTGGTCCGATATGTTACAAGGGATTATTTCCACTTTTTTGTATCTCCTGATATTTGCTTTATGACCAATTATGTGGTCAATTTTGGAGAAAGTTCCATGAGGAGCTGAAAAATATGTATATTCCTTTGCCTTTGGGTGGAAGGTTCTGTAGATATCTATGACATCCATTTGCATCATAACCTCCTTTAGACTCCTTATTTCTCTGTTGAGGCTCTGTCTGGTTGATCTATCCAGGATTGAAAGTGGGGTATTGAAGTCTCCCACTATTATGATGTAAGAACTGATGTGGGATTCGAGCTTTAGCAGTGTTTTTGTTACATAAGTAGGTGCCCTTATTTTAGGGGCATAATATTCAAGATTGAAATCTCCTCTTGACCAATTTTTCCTGTGATGAATAAGTAGTGACCATCTTGGTCCCTTTTCATTGCTTTTAGCTTAAAGTCTACTTTGTTAGATATTAGGATTGCAACCCCCACTTGTTTCTTAGGACCATTTGACTGGAAATACTTTTCCCAACCTTTTATTCTAAGCCTGTGTCTGCCATTGCAGTTGAGGTGTGTTTCTTGTAGGCAAGAGAAGGATGGCTTCTGTTGTTGTATCCATCTTGTTAGTATGTGATGTTTTATAGGAGAGTTGAGACCATTGTTATTAAGAGAAATTAGTGACCATTGATTCATATTTCTTGCCATTTTTGTGGCTACTTGTTTATATTTCCTTTCTCTGTGGTATTCTTCTTTGGAATTATTAATTGTTTGTGATTACATGGCTGTATCTGAGGTCCTTAGGTTGGAGTTTTCCCTCTAATACTCTCTGTAGTGCTGGACTGGTAGATAGATATTCTTTCAGTCTGACTTTGTCCTGAATTACCTTGTTTACTCCATCTATGGTGATTGATAATTTTGCAAGGTATGGTATTCTAGTTTGGAAGCCCTGCCCTTTTAGCATCTATATAACTTCTGACCAATCCCTTCTAGCTTTTATCATTTCCATTGAATAGTCAGGTGTTATTCTGATGGGTCTGCCTTTATATGTGTGTTGGCCCTTTTCTTTTGCAGCTCTTAAAATTTTTTTCATGTTCTGTATGTTTTGTGGCTTGATTATAATGTGGCATGCTGACTTTTTTGGGGGTCATATCTATTTGGTGTTCTGTAAGCTTCTTGTGTCTTTATAGGCATTTCCTTTTTCAGGTTAGGGATGTTTTCTTCTATGATTTTATTGAAAACGTTATCTGTGCCTTTGAGCTGGTATTCTTCTCCTTCTTCTATTCCTTTTATTCTCAAATTAGGTCTTTTCATGGTGTCCCAGATTTCCTGAACATTTTGAGTTATGGCTTTTTTGGTGTTACTATTTTCTTTGACTGATATATCTATTTGAGCTACTGAGTCTTCCACCTCAGAGATTCTATCTTCCATCTCTTGAACTGTTTCTTATGCTTGTATCTGTGGTTCCAGCTTTTTTCTTCAGGTTTTCTATTTCCATCTTTGCCTCATTTTGTGCCTTTTTTATTGCTTCTATTTCAACTTTTATTTCAGCTTTTAGTTCCTGGCATGTTTCTTTCATAGATTTGTTCATCTCTTCTAATATTTTGTTTGTATTTTCTCCTATTTCTTTAAGGCTATTTTTCATATCTTCTTTTAGAGCTTCGATGATCATCAAAAAGGAATTTTTGTGTTGCTTCCTTCTGTTTCCTCTTCATTGCTCAGTTCAGGTCTTGTATTTGTAAGATCCTTACTTTCTTCTGGAGTTACCATGTTGTTCTTTGTATTATTATGTAAGTTTTTCACTGACTTTTGCCCATGGCTTCAGTGGTTCACAATTAGGTGGCTCCTGGTCAGTTGTGGCACTCAGGCTTGTGTGCCTCCTGTCACCTCTCTGGACAGGGTCTCAGTCTGTCCTTCAGGGACCCCAGTCATTAACTTTTTGCTCAGTACAATAAAAACAAAGAGAACAATACAAAAAAGATCAATGAGTCAAAGAGTTGGTTCTTTGAGAAAGTCAACAAGATATATAAACTCCTTTTCAAACTAACCAGAAGACAGAGAAAGAGAATATTTAAATTAACAGAATCAGAAATGAAATGGGGAATATAACCTCAGACCCCCAGAAAATTCAGAGAATTATCAGGTTATACTTTGAAAATGTATATTACACAAAAATGGAAAATTTAGAAAAATGGAGAGCTTTCTGGAAAAGTACCAATTACCAAAATTACATCAAGAACAGATTAAAGACATACACAGACCTATAACACTAAGAGAAATTGAAGCTGTTATTATAAGTCTCCCAAATAAAAACAGCCCAGGCCCATATGGTTTTACTGTAGAATTCTACCAGACGTTCAAAGAAGAACTAATACCAATACTCAACAAACTGTTCCATACAGTGGAAACTGAAGGAATACTGCCAAACTCTTTTTAGCAGGCCACAATCACTCTGATACCCAAGCCACTCAAACATGCAACAAAGAAAGAGAATTGGAGACCAATCTCCCTCATGAATGTTGATGCAAAAATACTCAACAAAATTCTGGCAAATCAATTACAACAACATGTAATAAAAAAGATTATCCATCACCATCAAGTAAGCTTAATTCCATAAATGCAGGGATGGCTGAACATAAGAAAAATTATAAATGTCGTCCATCATATAAACAAATTGAAGAAAAAAAAACACATGGTCATGTAAATAATTTTTTTAAAAAAGAGTTCTTGCTGCTGTTGTAGAAGTTGTCATTTTGGTTCACAGCACCATGTGTCCATGCTTGGAAACTCATAACTGCTTGTAACTTTAGCTACAAGGAGATCTAACACTATGGGGTCACCTGAACTCATATGCATATAAGTATATACACTCACACATACATACACACACACAAAATAGACGGAGACAATATTTTCCGATCATCTTTTTCTCATATATATAAACATGAATGTATATGTATACATACATATATATATATATGGATGTTATGATTTATCAGCCATTATTTTACTAGTTTACTCTGAGAAGACTACTTGAGCACAGGTTTAAGCCAATAGAAAGTCTTTATTACTTAGCTGGCAACTATGCTGTGAGCATGAAACCCCAAGGCAGCCTCTAAGCTTTCTTAGTTTGAGCTTTTAGGCACAAAAACACATCCTGGGTTAACATAGCTGTTAGCAAGAACAGTTAGTCAGAAGCAAAACTACAGAAACCAACAACCAAGTTTAGTACATTTAGGGACTTTCCCAGAACTATGGACTTCTCCTAGAACTATGTCTTTGTTTTCATTTTGGCATGAGTTGTTACCTATGTGCTAGGTTCAAAGGCTTAAATGGTACTTTGGTAATGATGTGAGTTATAATGGTCTGGGTCTCTAATAATACACACCCCACCCCTAAGCAACATCCACACACAACTGTAAGAACAGCAACAAAATTGATCTTTCCAGAGATGCTTAGCATGAGTTAGGAAGGTATATATGTATATTTCTTCATTTACTTGCAAGACTGATTCATTTCACCGGCTTCCATTCACTCAAATGAAGAAAGCAATTGACAGTAATGTGAGACCTCTATGCAATATCCCTTTTACTGTGTACTCTAAATATTCCCAGCATGTCTTAGATTGAAGAGAGCTTATTTACAAGGAAACTGGGCTTTTAGGGAAAATAAAATTGTCCAATCTTTAGAAGATCATTCTACAGTAGCAATATGTCAATTTTATTCTAGAGAGATTCAGAACATCTCTTTAGGACTGCAACAGTGAAAGTACGAAGTTATGGACATTGAATATAAAAGGCCTTGTTGCTGCTGATCATCTCACAGTGACTCCAGTGGGTCTGTGAATAAGCTGCAGTTACTTTCTCCAAAACTGAATATTCATCACATGAATAACTATACTTCCCACACAAAAATGTCTCTTAAACCTTTGGTAAGTGCATTATGATACAGGCTCTTTTTCTCTGGAATAATTGGATTCATGCAATGACCCTTGATTAAATCAATTTCAGAATTCCTGCCTCCTCCAAGCCTTGGATGCCTTCTTCTAGGCTTTATGTAGGAATTTTTTGGCATTTAGCCTTTACTAAGCATTGGCCCTTGGAACTCTGGTTGAACGGTCATTATACATTCTTGGTTTTTGTAGTAATAGGTGTTTGGGGAACTGCTTCACCATAGATATCTGAGCCTTTTTAAAATTGGACTTGTATCACAGAAAATTATAGAAGTCCATAAAAATCACCAAAACTTTTAGAGTAAAAAGTAAAGTGGAAAATTCTATAGTCCTTCACATTTTTTTCATTACTCTGATAATTAAAAATAATCAAAGCCTTTTAGGTTAACTAAGTTTAGACAATTTGGTTTTTGTTCATTTGTGAATTTCTAGCAGTTTATCAAAAACACTGAAAACCTCAAAACTTAGAGGATACTGAGAAAATGCTTGTGCCAATTCAGAAAACTTATCCCTTTGGGTGAATAACATGATATATAGTACATGGTACATAGTACATGGTACACTATGGATGCTGATAGATAAATGAGCATGGTGATAAAAGACTGAAATTATAAAAAACAATAAAAAGGTCACTTCTGAGTAGGAGGAATTTAAAAATATCACTTACCACTTCTATTAAATACAATAACCATTTTAGACAACTCCAAGGAACAAAAGCAATATTGAAATATCAAGCTTAAAATGTAAGCAGGAACATATTAATATATTATTACCACCTACACAGTATTTCTGAAAAACTATCCCACCAAACCTCCTAGAACTAATGAGAATATTTAGAGCAAACAGTAAAAGGAACTTACATAGAGGTAAAGTTTGACAGTTATTTCCAATTTCATTTTTCACTTGAGAGTATATGGTTATAGATAATTTGAAAAGAAATGTTTATCTTTCTACATTTTGGCAAGAAGAAGTTTAAGGAATAATCATGTGGGACCAGAGAGAACGCTCATCAGTTAAGAGAATGTTCTGCTTCAGAAGAGGCTCTCAGTTAGATTCCCACCATCTACTGGGGTAGCCCGCAGTCACAGTTGTAACTACAGCACTAGGCGATCTGCCACTCTCTTCTGGTCTTCACAGACACTGAACTCATGATACTTTCCCCTTATTTATAAATACAGATGATTTAAATTAAAGTAAATGTTTAAAAAATCAGTTTTGAAAAAACAAATGTTCTATAAGTAAGGGCAAAAAATGGCTGAATAAAAAGTGCCAGACCTGCACTCAATACATGCAAACATGTTTAACAAAATCACGAGGCCAATTTCATTTTTGTGGTATCAATGATTCTATGCCACCACCCAGAAAATCATCAGTATCATTAACCCAGCAGAATTTATGGAGATCTCTGACTGTCATTCCCTCTGCTCCCCACCCCAAAGCCCTATGTGAAATAAACAGGATATTCTCTTCACTACTGACTTCTTCCTGGAGAGGAGAAATATGGCTTCTGCATCCAAAGTTCTCAATATGTAACACAGCAGAAAGAGATTAGAAAGCTAACATTTAGTGACAATGCAAGGAGAAACCCAACCACAAAGATCTAAGAAATGTGGAGAATCCAACTGAGATGCCTATGAAAGTCTTTCTCTACAAAGAGCAGGAACTAAGAAAAGGCAGGTAGTTGTTCAATTACACAGATCTCAGCAAAATCTCAGCAAAAGTGTGTTAATTGAGTTACTCATTTATCTTATTTGTTGGGTGATGTTATTTTAAGTTATTTCACAGATTAATGATTACAGAAAGTGTCTTATGCTATTTGAATTATTTATTATTCAAACATTTGGGAGAACATAGAAAGCAGCAACCATAATATTAAAGAGAACAAAATACAACCAAAATAAATTAGAAATTTCTGGAAGGCTTATAAACTTGACCAGTAAATTGAATTATCACTCCAATAATTAATTAAGAATTATTAAAAAATATTATTTTATTGACATTTAAATTCATAGAAATGCTAATGTATTTCATTCCATGAATAATACAAAAACTCCAATGTTTTCTTTAATAACAATTTAAAATTCAGTAATATTTACTTCAGAACATCTACTAAAAACATGAGAGCAAAAAAAAAAAAAACCAAACTGTCATTATTTTTGCTATTTTTAATTGAAAGTAATGTCACTAATATATTGATTGAGCAAAATAACTGATTAAACACAAAAACATAAGTTTTGGGTAAATGGTTTAAAGATATCTGAATTAGTCTGCAGAGTCCCAGCACACTCTGGAGCAGGGGCAGGTAAACTCTGCCCCTGACCACACCCACAGCTCCTGCTGAGGGAATTTGCGCGGCTCCCCACCACGACCTCGAACTGAGCTAACTGAGCAAACCAACTACAGGGGTCTCTGAAGGGCAGATTCAGACCCCGTCCAGAGGTGAGGAGGGCTTACCAGGTCTCAGCGTCTATATCCCAGCCTGGGAGGGAGAGTTGAGCTCCCATTGCTTCCAGTTCTGCCCCCGGGACCAAGTGCTCTCTGCAGAGTCCTAGCACACTCTGGGGCAGGGGCAGGTAAACTCTGCCCCTGACCACAACCACAGCTCCTGCTGAGGGAATTTGCACAGCACCCACCTCGACCTTGAACTGAGCAAACTGAGCAAACCAACATCTGCAGGGGTCTCTGAAAGACAGAATCAGACCCTGACCAGAGAGGTGACAGGAGGCACACAAACCCGAGTGCCACAACTCACCAGGACCCATCTAATTGTGAACCACTGAAGCCATGAGCAGACGTCAGTGCAAAAAATTACATAATAATACAAAGGACAACATGGTAACTCAAGAAGAGAGGGGCGATCTTACAAATACATGAGCTGAACTGAGCAATGAAGAGGAAACAGAAGGAAGCAACACAAAAATTCCTTTTTGATGATCATCGAAGCTCTAAAAGAAGATAGGAAAAAAAAAGCCTTAAAGAAATAGAAGAAAATACAAACAAAAAATTGGAAGAGATGAACAAATCTATGAAAGAAACATGCCAGGAACTAAAAGCTGAAATAAAAGTTGAAATAGAAGCAATAAAAAAGGCACAAAATGAAGCAAAGATGGAAATAGAAAACCTGAAGAAAAAAGCTGGAACCACAGATACAAGCATAACAAACAGAGTTCAAGAGATGGAAGATAGAATCTCTGAAGTGCAAGACTCAGTAGCTCAAATAGATACATCAGTCAAAAAAATAGTAAAACTAAAAAGGCCATAACTCAAAATGTTCAGGAAATCTGGGACACCATGAAAAGACCTAATTTGAGAATAATAGGAATAGAAGACCTAATTTGAGAATAATAGGAATAGAAGAAGGAGAAGAAAGGCACAGATAATGTTTTCAATAAAATCATAGAAGAAAACTTTCCAAACCTGAAGAAGGAAATGCCTATAAAGATAAAAGAAGCTTACAGAACACCAAATAGATATGATCCCAAAAAAAAGTCAGCGCGTCACATTATAATCAAGACACAAAACATACAGAACAAAGAAAAAATTTTAAGAGCTGCAAAAGAAAAGGGCCAACTCACATATAAAGGCAGACCCATCAGAATAACGCCTGACTGTTCAATGGAAACGATGAAAGCTAGAAGGGTTTGGTCAGAAGTTATACAGATGCTAAAACAGCATGGATGCCAAACTAGAATACTATACACTGCAAAATTATCAATCACCATAGATGGAGTAAACAAGGTATTTCAGGACAAAGTCAGACTGAAAGAATATCTATCTACCAATCCAGCACTACAGAGAGTATTAGAGGGAAAACTCCAACCTAAGGACTCCAGATACATCCATGAAATCACAAACAATCAATAAGTCCACAGAAGAATACCCTAGAGAAAGGAAATACAAACAAGTTACCACCAAAAATGGCAGGAAATATGAATCAATGGTCACTAATTTCCCTTAATATCAATGGACTCAACTCTCCTATAAAACGTCACATACTAACAAGATGGATACAACAACAGAAGCCATCCTTCTCTTGCCTACAAGAAACATACATAAACTGCAAAGACAGACACAGGCTTAGAATAAAGGGTTGGGAAAAGATTTTCCAGTCCAATGGTACTAAGAAACAAGCAGGGGTTGCAATCCTAATATCTAACAAAGAAGACTTTAAGATAAAAGCAAAAAAAGGGACCAAGTGGATCACTACTTATTCATCACAGGAAAAATTGGTGAAGAGGAGATTTCAATCTTAAATATTTATGCCCCTAATGTAGGAGCACCTACATATGTAAAAGAAACACTGCTAAAGCTTGAATCCCACATCAGTTCTTACACCCTAATAGTGGGAGACTTCAATACCCCACTTTCAACCCTGGATACATCAACCAGACAGAGCCTCAACAGAGAAATAAGGAGTCTAAAGGAGGTTATGATGCAAATGGATGTCATAGATATCTACAGAACCTTCCACACAAAGGCAAAGGAATATACATATTTCTCTGCTCCTCATAGAACTTTCTCCAAAATTGACCACATAATTGGTCATAAAGCAAATATCAGCAGATACAAAAAAGTGGAAATAATCCCTTGTAACATATCGGACCATCAGGGCCTAAAGTTAGAGTTCAACAACATCAAAACCCAAAGAAAGCCTACCAACTCATGGAAACTTAACATCAATCAGCTGAACCATCTCTGGGTCAAGGAAGA